>CM063599.1:0-87386 GCA_032356905.1 Salix exigua
GCCCGTGCGCGCGTGCTCATCATCAACCTCGTTTTTGCACACTTGGGTTCTTGACAGCTTGGGTTCTTCGCCGTTAGCTGGTAGTTTTGCTCACCTGTAATAGCGTGGATTTCAAGTTGATGAAGCTGGATCGAATTTGTAAGTATTTCTCCTTTGCTGTAGTTTAAGCTTTAATTTTTTTGCAGAAAGGAGCTGCGCTAAACAACCAAGATCCCTCTTCGGTTTGCAATCGTGAATAGTGCAACCGAACAGTCTCCTTGCTTTTCTGATTTTGCATTTTTGAATTAGTTGCAAGTTATAAATCCTAGCATTTATTTCATAGCATTTATTTTTATGCAATTGTGATTTCTATACTGTTGTGTATGAACAATCGAATTGTGGGGAGAATTATTTGAATTGTGAGAGGTGTGTTTGATGGAGCCTCGGCCCCCGGATCCGGTGCATTCGGCACCTCCTGTGGCTAAGCCATCTTATGCTGAGATGGCCATTAGTGGGGTGGGCACAAAATTCCAACCAAATTTTTCACCTAGATCATAGAACAAAAGCTTCCAATCTGTGCTAATGGGAGAGAAAACACCGATTGTTAAAGATAAGCGCCCCACGAAAAAATTCCAGAATGCCCCTGCTGCTATCTTTTATGATGATGAAGTCGATGCACTTGCGGCTCCTCTTCAACGTACGTTGGTAGGTAAGTTCAACCGCATGCCGCGGTTCGAAGTAATCCGAGAATTCTTTCGCCGCTTAAATCTATTGGGTGTCTTTGATATTCACTGGTTTGATTATAAACATATCCTTATTAAATTAAATAATGACCTTGATTATCAAAGACTTTTCGCCAAGCATGAATGGTTTTTCAGGGGTTATAAAATGCGGGTCCTTAAATGGTCCATGGACTTTACCCCCGATAAAGAATCGTCTATTGTGCTAGTGTGGATATCGTTCCCTAACTTGAGATACCATCTCTATGAAGGATCCGCTTTAATGAATCTGGCAAAGTCGCTGGGGCCGCCCATCCAGATGGATGAGGCCACGGCCAAGGGAACTAGACCATCTAAGGCTCGTGTATGCATTGAATTTGACTGTCTAGTAGCACCACCTACTGAAATTTGGGTGCAGGTTAGGAGCCGGGAATCAGGCAAAAACTTATCAGGATACTGGCAACCAGTAACTTTTGAAAAAATGCCTGACTATTGCACTAAATGCTCACATGTGGGACACCACATGAGTAATTGCATTCTATTAGACACCAATGCGAGGCCTAGGCAACCCTTTAAAAATGTTGAAACTGCTACCAAAACTGATACAAAGATAGCTAGTAATATTAACCCGAAACCTGCCACGGAGGGAGGGAAAAAAAATAAAGAGGAATGGGTGGAGGTAAGGCATAAGAAAGCAACACATAAACATGTGGAAATCAATGCTAAGGGCAATCCTATTCCCCCTTTAGATAAAGGTAAGTCTATTCAAATTCCTACTCCAGTGAATGAGGGAACTAGTATGAAAAATCAGGATAGAGAAAATTTCCATGATACTCCGTTGGGTAATTTAATTGAAGAGGAGAGTTGTCCTAGTCAACCTCAAGACAAAGGTAAGTCCATCAAAACTGATAATCATCCTTCTATGGTGGATGTCCCCAAAACTCAGGATAGAGAGCTTGTCAGGGAAACTCCCACGGGTAGTCTAACTGAAATGAAAACTCCGGTTAATTTAACCGCTTCTGATAACTCGAAGGAGGTCAATCACTCATCCGAAATTAGTAATGATTCCATGGTTGGTGATTCCCAACCAATCGGCTTGTGCGGTCTAAATACCAATGATACCATCCCTTCCTCCAATGGTATGAGTATCGCGTTTGAGAATCATCCCAGAATTCTGACTCGGCGAAACTCGGAAGGGGATGTGCAACCCCTTTTTAGTAAAAAGGACTTAAGGAAAAAAAATTTAAATGCCGAGTTCAATGAAACTGCAATCGCCAAAGTGATTGATGCTATTCCTCTTAATATTTGTCTTAATGATTAGTAGTCTCATTTGGAATATAAGGGGGATAGCTGGTAAGTCTGGTCTTCGTCGTCTCAAAACTCTCATTAAAATGCATCGCCCAAAAATTATTACCATTATTGAACCAATGGTTGATTTGGATAGAATTGCTTTCTTTACTCGCACATTAGGTTTTGCTAAATCTATGGCCAATTGTGCTAACAAAATTTGGATCCTTTGGGTAGAGGATTTAACTGTTAATTTATTCAAAGATCATAATCAGTGTCTTACCGTCTCTATCAATACGCCTTGGCTACCTAAGTCCTTCTTTATCTCCTTTGTCTATGCTAAGAATTTAAGGTCGGAAAGGAGATTACTATGGGATGAATTGTGTGAGGTTGCGCACCTCCTTGATGGGCCGTGGGTTGTTGGTGGTGATTTTAATGCGGTTCTCAATGTCTCCGAGAGTAAAGGTGGGGGTAATCCTAATCAGGGCTCGATGGAGGAATTCGGTAGTTGCCTGCTAGATTGTGGGTTGTTGGATGCAGGTTATGAGGGGAATGATTTCACTTGGACCAATGGTAAGGTCATGCGTCGGTTGGATAGGATTGTTTTTAATCCGGAGTGGAGTGACTTGTTCTCTCTTACCCGGGTTAAGCATCTCAATAGAGTGGGGTCTGACCATTGTCCTTTACTGTTTCAATGCTCTCAAGTCGTGCAAAGTTTTTCTAGCTCTTTCCGGTTCCTTCATATGTGGACTCATCATCATGATTTTTTAAACATTGTTAAAAAGAATTGGGATCATCCTAGTGGGAGCACGGGCTGTTTGAATTTTTGGCTTAAACAGCAGAGATTAAAAAGTTGTCTCAAGTGGTGGAATAAGTATAAGTTTGGCAATATATTCGATAAAATCAAAATTGCTGAAGATAATGTTACTAAGAAAGAAATTATTTTCCAGAATGATCCAAGTTCGAATAATAGAGAGGCTCTTCATAAAGAGATGGCTTTGTTGAATAAAACTCTGTTCTTGGAAGAGAATTTTTGGCAACAAAAGTCTGGTTGTAAATGGCTCTTAGAGGGTGATAGGAACACCCGCTACTACCAGCTTTTACTAAAAAAGAAGAGGGTTAAAAATTTCATTTGGACCATTCAAAATGATGATGGCTCTATTATAAATGATGTTGTGGAGATTAAGAGGTCTGCTGTGGAGTACTACTCAGCTCTTCTTTCTAAAGATATCAATGTTAATGTTAATGATTCTTCCACTGATTGGAGTTTCATCCCGGAAACTATTTCTGAAGAGGATAATACTTTCCTCTCCAAGCTCCCGGATAGAAATGAAGTTCGCACGGTAGTGTTTGAGTGTGATGCTAATAGCGCTGCTGGCCCCGATGGTTTTTCGGGGCTCTTCTATCAACATTGTTGGGATATTATTGGAGAGGATTTGGTGGAGGCTGTGATTGATTTTTTTCAAGGGGGTGCTATCCCTAGAGGTGCATCTTCAACTACTATTATTCTGATTCCCAAAGTCCCGCACCCTAAAAGTTGGAGTGAATTTAGACCCATTAGTCTTTGCACTATGTTCAATAAAATTATTACTAAAATATTGACTAATAGGCTTTCCAGTATCTTGCCTAAAATAATCCTCCCATTCCAAAGTGGCTTTATTCCAGGCAGGCGCATAGAGGACAATATTTTATTGGCTCAGGAGATGGTGCAGTCAATTGACGAGAAAGCTAGGGGATCTAATGTGATCCTCAAGCTGGATATGATGAAAGCCTATGATAGACTTGACTGGGCTTTTATTATTAACATTATGCGTAAATTTGGCTTCTGCTCTAAAGTGACTGATATGATTGAAAATTGTATCTCCAATTGCTGGTTTTCAGTTCTTCTAAATGGTGAGACTACAGGCTATTTCCATGGGTCTAGGGGCCTTCGTCAAGGTGATCCTATTTCCCCTACTTTATTTATTATCGCCGCTGAATATCTATCGCGTGGGCTCTATAATATGTATCAGAGGTACCCCTCTTTGCATTATCTTGCTAGGTGTCCTGTGCTCGTTCCGCACCTTGCTTTTGCTGATGACATTATCATTTTTTCTAATGGTACTAAGTCATCTCTTCAGCGTATCACTAACTTCCTAGCTGAGTATGAGCAATGTTCGGGCCAAAAGGTTAATCCATCCAAGAGTGGTTTTATCCTATCTGCCAAAGCTTCCTTATCCAGGGCCAATGTGATAGGTGGGGCATTGGGCTTTCCCCGTATCCGGTTGCCTACTAAGTATCTGGGGATGCCGCTCTACAAGGGACCCAAGAAAAGTTTTTTATGGGATGACCTTATTTCCAAGATTGCTGCTAGGATGGAGGGGTGGGAAGCTAAGGTCTTATCTCCGGGTGGTCGTATTACCATTCTTAAGAGTATTCTCACCTCGATGCCTCTTTACCTTTTACATGTTATTGTTCCTCCCAAATCGGTTATATGTAGGATCGAAAGGCTCTTCAACAAATTCTTATGGAGTTCCAAGGGGCAAAGGAGAATTCACTGGGAATGTTGGGAGGATTTATGTTATCCTGTAGAGGAAGGGGGTCTTGGAATGCGTAGGCTGAAGGACCTCGTCCATGCTATGAGTTTAAAGCTCTGGTGGAGGTTCCGGACTGTCAATAACCTTTGGTCAAATTTCATGAAAAGTAAATATGGCTATAACAGTGCTTCCTTCTCAGGAGGTGCGAGCGTCCATGATTCTCCAATTTGGAAAAGACTTTCTAAGGCCGGTCGTGCTTGCGAAGATCTGATACGTTGGAAGGTTGGTTGTGGAAAGATTAGTTTTTGGCATGACATTTGGGTAGATGACTCTGCTTTATCAAGGTATAATCCTCCAATTGGAGAATCTCATCTCCCTGTATCTGCTTATTGGAGGGATAATACGTGGTTCCTAGATCATGTGAGACCTATAATTCCAAATGAAACAGTCGATTCCTTATCCTTCATTGAGGTCTCTAGTTCCAGAGTTGACCATCCTCTTTGGACTCTCACTGCCAATGGTGGTTTTACTATGTATAGTGCTTGGAATAGGGTGCGTCAAGTGTCCGATCGTCAATCAATTTTTTCAAAAATGTGGCATGCGTCTATTCCTCTAAAGATCTCATTTTTTATATGGAGGTTGCTTAATAATTTCATTCCAGTGGACACCAGGATTCAGAGTAAGGGGATATGCATGGTCTCTAAATGCCATGGTTGTAATGATATTGAATCTTTGGAGCATTTATTTTTGTTCTGTCCGAGCGTGTCGCTGGTTTGGAACTTCTTTGCTGCGATGTTCTCCGTGAGTCTGCCTGTTGATGGATCGATCAGGCACTGGATCTCTGCATGGTTCTCTTCTGGAGATTATGTCTCTGAAGGCCATATTAGAATTATTCTCCCGATATTTGTCTTATGGTTTATTTGGCTTGAGAGAAATGATGCAAAACACAGGAACATGGGTTTCTATCCCGACAGGATTCGCTGGAAATGTCAAGGGTTAATTTTCCAGCTTTTTCAAGCGGGGCTCTTAAAAAGGAGGAATTGGAAGGGTGATATGAAATTGGCCTCCTCCTTTGGGTGTCATTATATCTCAAATCAAGTGTATTTTCCTAAAATGGTTAGATGGATTAAACCAAAGGAGAATTGTTTTAAGCTTAATGTGGATGGAAGTTTTCAAGGAAGAAGTGCCATGTCTGGTGGTGGGGGTATTCTCCGCGATTGGCATGGCAATGTGTCCTTTTATTTCTATCTTCCACTAAAAGCCAAATCCGCCTTACATGCAGAAATTCTAACTTTATTTCATGGCTTGCGTATATGCAAAGATAGAGGTATTAGTAAGGTGTGGATCGAAATGGATGCCCTTTCCGTTATTAATCTTGTTCAAAATCGATGCATTGGGTCCTGGGAGGTATGTTATAGTCTGCAGGGTATTTACGATTGCTTACAGTCCTTTCAATTCCATTTATCTCATATCTATAGGGAAGGTAATCAAGTAGCAGATCACCTCGCATCTCTAGGGGCTAAGGCTGATAATTTGCATTTAGGATCTTCCATTGAGGGTTTTAATATTTTGAGAGGTATGATTAGAACTGATAAATTAAATCTTCCTTATTTCCGTCATGCTTTTATCTAGTTTGTGTTTCTGGTGCTCTTTTATCTCTCCATGGTCTCCTGAAGAGTCAGGTTTCTTTGGTTTTTCGGAAGGTGTGGCACCTAGCGATATTCTGAAGCTTTTGTATTTCTTTGGAGGTTTGGTTTGGCCCCCCTCCAAATTATTGTTTGTTTCTATCCTTTTTCTGTACAAAGATGGGGTTTGTCCATCTTTTTTATGCTTTGGAGGTTTGGTTTGGCCCCCCTCCAATTTGTTTTCTTTTCGAGACTCCTTTGTATGAAGATGGGATATGTCCATCTCTTAATGTGCTTTGGAGGTTTGGTTTGGCCCCCCTCCAATTTTGTAAGTTTTTCTATGTTATTAATAAATTTCGTACAGGGTTAAAAAAAAACCCTAAACCCTAAACCCTAAACCCTAAACCCTAAACCCTAAACTAAATAAATAAACTAAACCTAAACTAAATAAACTAAACTAAACTAAACCTAAACTAAATAAACCTAAACTAAAAAAACTAAACCTAAACTAAAAAACTAAACATAAACTAAATAAACTAAACCCTAAACTAAACCTAAACTAAATAAAATAAACTAAACTAAAACCTAAAAACCTAAACCGCTTGAACAAGGGATTTGAATGGAGCTGCGAATCAAGGCTGCACATCTGTCTTCGTGACCTGCGTTGATCTCCTGTGCGTGGTCTTCTTTTCCCGTGCGTGGCTCCGTGCGAGGTTCCCGTGACAGCAGCTGGAACGATCTCTCGTGCGTGGCTGCTTCTCTCGGTGAGCTAGGGTGAGCGGAGTAGGCTGCCACCGTGGACCTTCTTGGTTCCAGCGTGCGTGAGTTGAGAAGTGTGGCGTGCGGGACCTTCTTGAATGTGAGGGATTGGAGAAACAGGGCTGCAACCAGGCGTGATCTTCGAGTGACAGCGTGCTCCTGGGATTTGTAAACAGGGCTGCACGTGAATCGTGAATCCCATTGCAGCTTGAGGCGTGGTCATCCCATTACCGTGAATCTCGATAGTTGCTGCAAGCAAGGCTGCCCGTGCGCGCGTGCTCATCATCAACCTCGTTTTTGCACACTTGGGTTCTTGACAGCTTGGGTTCTTCGCCGTTAGCTGGTAGTTTTGCTCACCTGTAACAGCGTGGATTTCAAGTGGATGAAGCTGGATCGAATTTGTAAGTATTTCTCCTTTGCTGCAGTTTAAGCTTTAATTTTTTTGCAGAAAGGAGCTGGGCTAAACAACCAAGATCCCTCTTCGGTTTGCAATCGTGAATAGTGCAACCGAACAGTCTCCTTGCTTTTCTGTTTTTGCATTTTTGAATTAGTTGCAAGTTATAAATCTTATTTCATAGCATTTATTTTTATGCAATTGTGATTTCTATACTGTTGTGTATAAACAATCGAATTGTGGGGAGAATTATTTGAATTGTGAGAGGTGTGTTTGATGGAGCCTCGGCCCCCGGATCCGGTGCATTCGGCACCTCCTGTGGCTAAGTCATCTTATGCTGAGATGGCCATTAGTGGGGTGGGCACAAAATTCCAACCAAAATTTTCACCCCGATCATACAACAAAAGCTTCCAATCTGTGCTAATGGGAGAGAAAGCACCGATTGTTAAAGATAAGCGCCCTTCGGAAAAATTCCAGAATGCCCCTGCTGCTATCTTTTATGATGATGAAGTCGATGCACTTGCGGCTCCTCTCCAACGCATGTTGGTGGGTAAGTTCAACTGCATGCCGCGGTTCGAAATAATCCGAGAATTCTTTCGCCGCTTAAATCTATTGGGTGTCTTTGATATTCACTGGTTTGATTATAAAGATATCCTTATTAAATTAAATAATGATCTTGATTATCAAAGACTTTTCGCCAAGCGTGAATGGTTTTTCGGGGGTTATAAAATGCGGGTCCTGAAATGGTCCGTGGACTTTACCCCCGATAAAGAATCGTCTATTGTGCCAGTGTGGATATCGTTCCCTAACTTGAGATACCATCTCTATGAAGGATCCGCTTTAATGAATCTGGCAAAGTCGCTGGGGCCGCCCATCCAGATGGATGAGGCCACGGCCAAGGGAACTAGACCATCTAAGGCTCGTGTATGCATTGAATTTGACTGTCTAGTAGCACCACCTACTGAAATTTGGGTGCAGGTTAGAAGCCGGGAATCAGGCAAAAACTTATCAGGATACTAGCAACCAGTAACTTTTGAAAAAATGCCTGACTATTGCACTAAATGCTCACATGTGGGACACCACATGACTAATTGCATTCTATTAGACACCAATGCGAGGCCTAGACAACTCTTTAAAAATGCTGAAACTGCTCCCAAAACTGATATAAAGATAACTAGTAATATTAACCTGAAACCTTCCACGGAGGAAGGGAAAAAAAATAAAGAGGAATGGGTGGACGTAAGGCATAATAAAGCAGCACATAAACATGTGAAAATCAATGCTAAGGGCAATCCTATCTCCCGTTTAGATAAAGGTAAGTCTATTCAAATTCCTACTCCAGTGAATGAGGGAACTAGTATGAAAATTCAGGATAGAGAAAATTTCCATAATACTCCTTTCGGTAGTTTAATTGAAAAGGAGAGTAGTAAATTGGATAAGGACGGTCCTAGTCAACCTCAAGACAAAGGTAAGTCCATCCAAACTGATAATCATCCTTCTATTGTGGATGCCCCCAAAACTCAGGATAGAGAGCTTGTCAGGGAAACTCCTACGGGTAGTCTAACTGAAATGAAAACTCCGGTTAATTTAACCGCTTCTGATAACTCGAAGGAGGTCAATCACTCATCCGAAATTAGTAATGATTCCATGGTTGGTGATTCCCAACCAATCGGCTTGTGCGGTCTAAATACCAATGATACCATCCCTTCCTCCAATGGTATGAGTATCGCGTTTGAGAATCATCCCAGAATTCTGACTCGGCGAAACTCGGAAGGGGATGTGCAACCCCTTTTTAGTAAAAAGGACTTAAGGAAAAAAAATTTAAATGCCGAGTTCAATGAAACTGCAATCGCCAAAGTGATTGATGCTATTCCTCTTAATATTTGTCTTAATGATCAGTAGTCTCATTTGGAATATAAGGGGGATAGCTGGTAAGTCTGGTCTTCGTCGTCTCAAAACTCTCATTAAAATGCATCGCCCAAAAATTATTACCATTATTGAACCAATGGTTGATTTGGATAGAATTGCTTTCTTTACTCGCACATTAGGTTTTGCTAAATCTATGGCCAATTGTGCTAACAAAATTTGGATCCTTTGGGTAGAGGATTTAACTGTTAATTTATTCAAAGATCATAACCAGTGTCTTACCGTCTCTATCAATACGCCCTGGCTCCCTAAGTCCTTCTTTATCTCCTTTGTCTATGCTAAGAATTTAAGGTCGGAAAGGAGATTATTATGGGATGAATTGTGTGAGGTTGCGCACCTCCTTGATGGGCCGTGGGTTGTTGGTGGTGATTTTAATGCGGTTCTCAAGGTCTCGGAGAGTAAGGGTAGGGGTAATCCTAATCAGGGCTCGATGGAGGAATTCGGTAGTTGCCTTTTAGATTGTGGCTTGTTGGATGCAGGATATGAGGGGAATGATTTCACTTGGACCAATGGTAAGGTCATGTGTCGGCTGGATAAGATTGTTTTTAATCTGGAGTGGAGTGACTTGTTCTCTCTTGCCCGGGTTAAGCATCTCAACAGAGTGGGGTCTGACCATTGTCCTTTACTGTTCCAATGCTCTCAAGCCGTGCAAAGTTTTCCTAGCTCCTTCCGGTTTCTTCATATGTGGACTCATCATCATGATTTTTTAAACGTTGTAAAAAACAATTGGGATCATCCTAGTGGGAGCACGGGCTGTTTGAATTTTTGGCTTAAACAGCAGAGATTAAAAAGTTGCCTCAAGTGGTGGAATAAGTATAAGTTTGGCAATATATTCGATAAAATTAAAATTGCTGAAGATAATGTTACTAAGAAAGAAATTATATTCCAGAATGACCCAAGTTCGAATAATAGAGAGGCTCTTCATAAAGAGATGGCGATTTTGAATAAAACTCTGTTCCTGGAAGAGAATTTTTGGCAACAAAAATCTGGTTGTAAATGGCTCCTAGAGGGTGATAGGAACACCCGATACTACCAGCTTTTACTAAAAAAGAAGAGGGTTAAAAATTTCATTTGGTCCATTCAAAATGATGATGGCTCTATTATAAATGATGATGTGGAGATTAAGAGGTCTGCTGTGGAGTACTACTCAGCTCTTCTTTCTAAAGATAACAATGTTGATGTTGATGATTCTGCCACTGATTGGAGTTTCATCCCGGAACTATTTCTGAAGAGGATAATACTTTCCTCTCCAAGCTCCCGGATAGAAATGAAGTTCGCACGGTAGTGTTTGAGTGTGATGCTAATAGCGCTGCTGGCCCCGATGGTTTTTCAGGGCTCTTCTATCAACATTGTTGGGATATTGTTGGGGAGGACTTAGTGGAGGCTGTGATTGATTTTTTTCAAGGGGGTGCTATCCCTAGAGGTGCATCCTCAACTACTATTATTTTGATTCCAAAAGTCCCACACCCTAAAAGTTGGAGTGAATTTAGACCTATTAGTCTTTGCACTATGTTCAATAAAATTATTACTAAAATATTGACTAATAGGCTTTCCAATATATTGCCTAAAATAATCCTCCCATTCCAAAGTGGTTTTATTCTAGGCAGGCGCATAGAGGACAATATTTTATTGGCTCAGGAGATGGTGCAGTCAATTGACGAGAAAGCTAGGGGATCTAATGTGATCCTAAGCTGGATATGATGAAAGCTTATGATAGACTTGACTGGGCTTTCATTATTAACATTATGCGTAAATTTGGCTTCTGCTCTAAAGTGACTGATATGATTGAAAATTGTATCTCCAACTGCTGGTTTTCAGTACTTCTAAACGGTGAGAGTACATGCTATTTCCATGGGTCTAGGGGCCTTCGTCAAGGTGATCCTATTTCCCCTACTTTATTTATTATCGCCGCTGAATATCTATCGCGTGGTCTCTATAATATGTATCAGTGCTTCCTTCTCAGGAGGTGCGAGCGTCCATGATTCTCCAATTTGGAAAAGACTTTCTAAGGCCGGTCGTGCTTGCGAAGATCTGATACGTTGGATCAAGGATTAGTTTTTGGCATGACATTTGGGTAGATGACTCTGCTTTATCAAGGTATAATCCTCCAATTGGAGAATCTCATCTCCCTGTTTCTGCTTATTGGAGGGATAATAAGTGGTTC
This sequence comes from Salix exigua, assembly GCA_032356905.1. Lineage (NCBI taxonomy): Eukaryota > Viridiplantae > Streptophyta > Magnoliopsida > Malpighiales > Salicaceae > Salix > Salix exigua. The sequence goes on from CM063599.1 coordinate 11,370, forward strand.
ATAGATCATGTGAGACCTAAAATTCCAAATGAAACAGTAGATTCCTTATCCCTCATTGAGGTCTCCAGTACCAGAGTTGACCATCCTCTTTGGACTCTCACTGCCAATGGTGGTTTTACTATGTATAGTGCTTGGAATAGGGTGCGTCAACTGTCCGATCGTCAATCAATTTTCTCAAAAATATGGCATGCGTCTATTCCTTTAAAGATTTCATTTTTTATATGGAGGTTGCTAAATAATTTCATTCCAGTGGACACCAGGATTCAGAGTAAGGGGATATGCATGGTCTCTAAATGCCATGGTCTCTAAATGCCATGGTTTGGAATTTCTTTGCTGCGATGTTCTCCGTGAGTCTGCCTGTTGATGGATCGATTAGGCAATGGATCTCTGCATGGTTCTTTTCTGGAGATTATGTTTCTGAAGGCCATATAAGAATTATTCTCCCGATATTTGTCTTATGGTTCATTTGGCTTGAGAGAAATGATGCAAAACACAGGAACATGGGTTTCTATCCCGACAGGATTCGCTGGAAATGTCACGCTTTGATTTTCCAGCTTTTTCAAGTGGGGCTCTTAAAGAGGAGGAACTGGAAGGGTGATATGAATTTGGCTTCCTCCTTTGGGTGTCATTTTGTCTCAGATCAAGTGTATTTTCCTAAAATGGTTAGATGGATTAAACCAAAGGAGAATTGTTTTAAGCTTAATGTGGATGGGAGTTTCCAAGGAAGATCTGCCATGTCTGGTGGTGGGGGTATTCTCCGTGACTGACACAGCAATGTTTCCTTTTATTTCTATCTTCCTCTAAAAGCCAAATCCGCCATACACGCAGAAATTCTAACTTTATATCATGGCCTGCGTATATGCAAAGATAGAGGTATTAGTAAGGTGTGGATCGAAATGGATGCCCTTTCAGTTATTAATCTTGTCCACAATCGATGCATTGGGTCCTGGGAGGTATGTTATAGTCTGCAGGGTATTTACGACTGCTTACAGTCCTTTCAATTCCATTTATCTCATATCTATAGGGAAGGTAATCAAGTAGCAGATCATCTCGCGTCTTTAGGGGCTAAGGCTGATAATTTGCATATAGGATCGTCCATAGAGGGTTTTAATACTCTTAGAGGAATGATTAGAACTGATAAATTAAATCTTCCTTATTTCCGTCATGCTTTTATATAGTATTTGTTTCTTGTGCTCTCTTATTTCTCTTTGGACTCCTGGAGAGTCAGGTTTCTTTGTTTGTATGGAAGGTGTGGCAGCTAGTGATCATCTAAAGCTTCTGTATTTCTTTGGAGGTTTGGTTTGGCCCCCCTCTAAATTTTTGTTTGTTTCTATCGCTCTTTTGTATAGAGATGGGGTTTGTCCATCTCTTTTATGCTTTGGAGGTTTGGTTTGGCCCCCCTCCAATTTGTTTTCATCTTCTAGACTCTTTTGTATGATGATGGGGTATGTCCATCTCTTAGTGTGCTTTGGAGGTTTGGTTTGGCTACCCTCCAATTTCGTAAGTTTTTCTATTTTTTAATAATAAATTTAGCCTAGGGTTCCGCCCCTTGTTTTTTTTAAAAAAAAAAACCCTAAACCCTAAACCCCAAACCCCAAACCCGAAACCCGAAACCCGAAACCCCGAATCCCCGAACCCCGAATCCCCAAACCCCAAACCCCAACACCCGAAACCCGAAACCCGAAACCCTGAACCCCGAACCCCGAACCCCGAACCCCGAAACCCGAAACCCGAAACCCGAAAACCCGAAAACCCCGAACCCCGAACCCCGAAACCCGAAACCCGAAACCCGAAACCCGAAACCCCAAAACCCCAAACCCCCAAAACCCAAAACCCCAAAAACCCCAAAAACCTAAACCCTAAAAACCTAAACCTAAACCTAAACCTAAACCCTAAACCCAAAAAACTAAAACTAAACCTAAACCTAAACCTAAACCTAAAAACTAAACCTAAACTAAACCCTAAACAAAACCTAAACCTAAACCTAAACTAAACCTAAAACTAAAAACTAAACGCTAAACCCTAAACTAAACCTAAAATATAAAAAACTAAAAACTAAACCTAAACCTAAACTAAACCTAAACTAAACTAAACCCTAAACCCTAAACCTAAACCCTAAAAACTAAAACTAAAAAAACTAAACCCATAAAACCTAAACTAAACCTAAAACCTAAACCCTTAAATAAACTAAAACTAAACTAAAAATAAACTAAACTAAAACTAAAAACTAAACTAAAACCTAAACTAAAATAAACTAAACACTAAACCTAAACCTAAACCTAAACTAAAACTAAAACCTAAATAAACCTAAACCCTAAACCCTAAACCTAAACCCTAAAAAACCTAAACCCGGTATCATATTACTGCGGCATTTCTCCTGCTGTGGCAACCGAAGAATAGACTCAAGCTGCAGCGATGGTGAAATATTCAAGAGAACCAGATAACCAAACCAAGTCCTGCAAAGCTAGGGGAAGTGATCTTCGTGTTCACTTTAAGAACACAAGAGAGACAGCGTTTTCAATCCGGAAGATGCGTTTGGACAAGGCCAAAATGTACTTGGAGGATGTTTTGGCACACAAGCAAGCTATTCCTTTCCGACGCTTCTGTGGTGGTGTCGGGCGAACAGCTCAAGCTAAGAACCGCCACTCAAATGGACAAGGACGCTGGCCTGCTAAATCCTCCAAATTTATCCTTGATTTGCTAAAGAATGCTGAGAGCAATGCTGAGGTGAAAGGTTTGGATGTTGATACGCTTTACATATCACATATCCAAGTCAATCAAGCAGCAAAACAGCGTCGCCGTACTTATCGAGCCCATGGAAGGATAAACCCTTACATGTCATCGCCATGTCACATTGAGTTAATTTTGTCGGAAAAGGAAGAGCCTGTCAAGAAAGAGGCTGATACTCAGATTGCTCCTAGGAAGCCTAAGGGTGCTCTTCGCAGTGGAGCTTCCTCCTGAAAAGCTTCGGGCAGATTCAGGATTGCTGCACCGTGAGAACATTTTTGTTTTTCTTCTGCTGAAGCAGCTTATCAGACTATGAATTTATTTGCTAAGATTTTGTTCATGAATTTGGTATTTTATGGTGGAATCACAGAACGCTCCTTGAACAGTAGTGCTTTGTACTTGGCTTTAATGAGGATTTTGTTTTTGTTATCTTAAAAAAAAAAAAAAAAACCCTAAACCCTAAATCCTAAACCTAAAACTAAAATAAAAAAATAAAATAAACTAAACTAAAACTAAAACTAAACTAAACTAAACTAAATAAAAAAAAATAAAAAAATAAAATAAAACTAAAAATAAACTAAACCTAAACTAAAATAAAATAAAATAAAATAAAACCTAAACTAAATAAATAAAACTAAAATAAAATAAAACCTAAATAAACTAAATAAACTAAATAAAAAACCTAAATAAACTAAACCTAAAAATAACCTAAATAAAATAAACTAAACCTAAACTAAATAAAATAAACTAAAATAAACTAAACCTAAAATAAAATAAACTAAAATAAACTAAAATAAAAAATAAAAAAAACCTAAACCTAAACATAAAATAAAATAAACTAAACTAAAAAATAAACTAAACTAAACTAAACTAAACTAAACTAAACCTAAACCTAAATAAACTAAAATGAAAAATAGAACTAAACTAAAATAAATAAACCTAAATAAAAATAAAATAAACCTAAACTAAACCTAAACTAAAAAATAAATAAAATAAACCTAAACCTAAACTAAACCTAAACTAAATAAAATAAAACATAAACTAAAAATAAACTAAACCTAAAAATAAATAAAATATAAAAAACTAAAATAAAAATAAACTAAAATAAAAATAAAATAAAATAAACCTAAAAAACTAAAATAAAAATAAATAAAATAAACTAAAAACTAAAAACCTAAACCTAAACAATAAAACTAAAAATAAATAAACTAAAACTAAACCTAAATAAACCTAAAACTAAACCTAAATAAAAAAACTAAACTAAAATAAAAAATAAACTAAACTAAATAAAAAAAAACTAAATAAACCTAAACTAAATAAATAAAAAATAAAATAAATAAACTAAAACTAAAACTAAAATAAATAAACTAAAAAATAAAATAAAATAAAATAAAAATAAAAAAATAAACCTAAAAACTAAAAAAATAAATAAACTAAACCTAAACTAAACCTAAACTAAATCTAAATAAACTAAACTAAACCTAAACCTAAAACTAAACCTAAACTAAAAAACCTAAATAAACTAAACTAAAATAAAAAATAAAATAAACCTAAACCTAAAATAAATAAAAATAAATAAAATAAACTAAAAAGTAAAACCTAAACCTAAACTAAAAAACCTAAACTAAAAATAAACTAAATAAATAAAACTAAACCTAAACCTAAACTAAATAAATAAATAAAACTAAATAAAACTAAATAAACTAAACCTAAATTAAAAATAAATAAATAAACTAAATAAAAAATAAACTAAAATAAACTAAATAAACTAAACAAAAAATAAAAATAAATAAACTAAACTAAAAACCTAAACTAAATAAACTAAACTAAAAACTAAACTAAATAAAACTAAAATAAACTAAACTAAACCTAAATAAACTAAATAAACCTAAAATAAACTAAAAAACTAAAAAAATAAATAAAATAAACTAAATAAACTAAAACCTAAATAAATAAATAAAATAAACTAAACTAAACTAAATAAACTAAACTAAAACTAAACCTAAATAAAAATAAAACTAAACTAAAAAAAACTAAAATAAATAAATAAAATAAACTAAACTAAATAAAATAAAATAAATAAACTAAACCTAAAACTAAATAAAATAAAATAAACTAAATAAACTAAACTAAAATAAAAATAAAATAAAACCTAAAAAAAATAAACTAAAACCTAAATAAATAAAAATAAATAAAACTAAAACTAAACCTAAACCTAAACTAAAAAAAAAATAAAACAAAAAAACTAAAATAAACTAAAAAATAAAAATAAACCTAAACCTAAATAAACCTAAATAAAATAAAATAAACTAAACTAAAAAAACCTAAACTAAACTAAAAAAACCTAAACTAAACTAAAAAAACCCCTAAACCTAAACTAAAACTAAAAAAATAAACCTAAACTAAATAAACTAAACTAAATAAAATAAACTAAAATAAAATAAACCTAAACTAAAAAAACCTAAACCTAAAAAATAAACTAAAATAAACTAAACCTAAATAAAAAATAAAAAACCTAAACTAAACTAAACCTAAATAAAAATAAACTAAACTAAACTAAAATAAACCTAAATAAAATAAACCTAAACCTAAACTAAAACTAAATAAAAATAAAACTAAATAAAAAATAAACTAAAATAAACTAAACCTAAACTAAACCTAAACCAAAAAAAAAAAAAAAACGCTCTCTCTGACTGCAGGTAGCCGCCGACGGCTACGTGAAAAATCTACACCGATCCTCTTCTCTGGTTGCTTGAAGAAGGGATTTGTTTGGAGCTGGGAATCAAGGCTGCATATCTTCCCGTGTGTGGCCCTCTATTCCGTGCGAGGCTCCCGTGACAGCAGCTGGATCGAAGCAACCCCTTTTGTTGAAAGTTGGGTTGTCCATTCTCGGCGTGCGTGGGTGAAATTGTGAGGGTGTGGTCCCCGTGTGTGCTCCTTCTCTCGTGCGTGGTTGCTCCTCTCGGTGAGCTAGGAGAGCTTACTCTCGGCAAGCGTGAGCTGAGTAGGCTGCCACCGTGGTCGTTCTTGGTTCCAGCGTGCGTGAATTGAGAAGTGTGGCCACTGAAATCGAACTCCTCTCGTCTCTGGGTGCGTGGCTGCCAGTTGAAGGTGACCGTGCAGAGTGAATCCAGATTTGGAGCTGAAGCTGGAAAGGTCGAAGCTTGGTCTCGTGCTCGTATTTTTGCGCCACCGTGACAGAATGACAGCGTGGATGTGGCTGAAGATGGATTGATTTTATTTTGTGATTGCTAACTGTGTTCATCTTCAGGTGACAGGTGAGTTCCCTTTGTCATTTCAAATTGTGATTTTCTCCTGTGATCTTGAATAAATTGCTCATCGTACAAGCTAGAAATTTGTTTATAGCTGATATTTTTTTTTGAGTGTTTGAGTGTTTGATAAATCCCATGGATATGCTTGCTGTTTAAAATATATATAAATAGAAAATAGAATATATATATCAATAAAAATATCCATGCAATTGTAATTCTTCTTTTAGATTCTGTCTTTATTTAAAAATATATACACGAGTTGTGTGGATTATTGTGGATTGTGTTCGGTGATCGATGGAGCCTCGACCTCCGGATCCGTTGCTTGTGGCACCTCCTGTGGCAAAGTCATCCTATGCCGAGATGGCCAATAGTGGGGTGGGTATAAAATTCCAACCTAACTTCTCCCCCCGAGCATACAACAAAAGCTTCCAATCTGTGCTAATGGGGGAAAAAGCACCGATTGTTAAAGATACGCGGCCCCCGGAAAAATTCCAGAATGCCCCGGCAGCTATCTTTTATGATGATGAAGTCGATGCTCTTGCGGCTCCTCTTCAACGAACGCTGGTCGGTAAATTCAACCAAATGCCGCGGTTCGAGGTACTCCGTGATTTCTTTCGCCGGTTAAATTTATTGGGTGTCTTTGATATTCACTGGTTTGATTATAAACATATCCTTATTAAATTAAATAATGACCTTGATTATCAAAGACTTTTCGCCAAGCGTGAATGGTTTTTCGGGGGTTATAAAATGCGGGTCCTGAAATGGTCCGTGGACTTTACCCCCGATAAAGAATCATCTATTGTGCCAGTGTGGATATCGTTCCCTAAATAAATAAACTAAACTAAACTAAAATAAATAAATAAATAAATAAAATAAAAACCTAAATAAATAAACTAAACTAAACTAAAATAAAATAAAATAAACCTAAATAAATAAAAAAACTAAAATAAACCTAAATAAACTAAAATAAACTAAACCTAAATAAATAAAAACTAAACTAAAATAAACTAAATAAACTAAACCGAAAAATAAACTAAACCTAAATAAATAAACCTAAACCAAAACCACTCTCTCTACAAAACTCTCTCTGTATGCTCAGCCGCCGTCGCTGGCAAAGTGCAAAAATTGAACCAATCTTTTGTGAAGAACAGGCTGAATCTGTGCGGTTTTGTGCGAGCCTGTGCGTGCTTGCCATCTGCTCGTGCGTCCGTTCGATCTCTGTATCTCAGGCATATGAAGATCGCGCCATTTCCATCTGCTAGCTTGGGTGGCTGTGCGTGAGTGGGATGAACGGGCGTGCCTTCTTTCCAGCTAATCCCCAAGTTACAGCGTGGTCGTGCTGGAGCTGGAACAAAGATTCTCTTCGCTGCACCCTGGGCTGCTCTAAAAACTAGAGACTTCGATCTGCGCCGTTAGAACAAACAAGAGCTGGGCTGAACAATCTAGATCTCTCTTCGGTTTGCAGGGAGGAGTGGATGCCAACGTGGCCTGCAATTTGTACCTCTGCTCAATCTTGCCTTCACTTCAGGTTAATCTTTCCATCTCGTTTTTTTTTTTTTTTTTTTTTTTTAGAAAAAATATATATTATTATTATTATTATTATTTCTCTATTTAAGGCTGTGTTGCAGATTAACTATTCCATGCAATTGTGATTTTTGTCTTAAATTTTGTTTTAATTAAAAATAAATATTCGGGTTGTGTGGATTATTGTGGTTTATGCTTGGTGATTAATGGAGCCTCGGCCTCCGGATCCGGTGCATTTGGCACCTCCTGTGGCTAAGCCATCTTATGCTGAGATGGCCATTAGTGGGGTGGGCACAAAATTCCAACCAAAATTTTCACCCCGATCATACAACAAAAGCTTCCAATCTGTGCTAATGGGAGAGAAAGCACCGATTGTTAAAGATAAGCGCCCTTCGGAAAAATTCCAGAATGCCCCTGCTGCTATCTTTTATGATGATGAAGTCGATGCACTTGCGGCTCCTCTCCAACGCATGTTGGTGGGTAAGTTCAACTGCATGCCGCGGTTCGAAGTAATCCGAGAATTCTTTCGCCGCTTAAATCTATTGGGTGTCTTTGATATTCACTGGTTTGATTATAAAGATATCCTTATTAAATTAAATAATGATCTTGATTATCAAAGACTTTTCGCCAAGCGTGAATGGTTTTTCGGGGGTTATAAAATGCGGGTCCTGAAATGGTCCGTGGACTTTACCCCCGATAAAGAATCGTCTATTGTGCCAGTGTGGATATCGTTCCCTAACTTGAGATACCATCTCTATGAAGGATCCGCTTTAATGAATCTGGCAAAGTCGCTGGGGCCGCCCATCCAGATGGATGAGGCCACGGCCAAGGGAACTAGACCATCTAAGGCTCGTGTATGCATTGAATTTGACTGTCTAGTAGCACCACCTACTGAAATTTGGGTGCAGGTTAGAAGCCGGGAATCAGGCAAAAACTTATCAGGATACTAGCAACCAGTAACTTTTGAAAAAATGCCTGACTATTGCACTAAATGCTCACATGTGGGACACCACATGACTAATTGCATTCTATTAGACACCAATGCGAGGCCTAGACAACCCTTTAAAAATGCTGAAACTGCTCCCAAAACTGATATAAAGATAACTAGTAATATTAACCTGAAACCTTCCACGGAGGAAGGGAAAAAAAATAAAGAGGAATGGGTGGAGGTAAGGCATAATAAAGCAGCACATAAACATGTGGAAATCAATGCTAAGGGCAATCCTATCTCCCGTTTAGATAAAGGTAAGTCTATTCAAATTCCTACTCCAGTGAATGAGGGAACTAGTATGAAAATTCAGGATAGAGAAAATTTCCATAATACTCCTTTCGGTAATTTAATTGAAGAGGAGAGTAGTAAATTGGATAAGGACGGTCCTAGCCAACCTCAAGACAAAGGTAAGACCATCAAAACTGATAATCATCCTACTATTGTGGATGGCCCCAAAACTCAGGATAGAGAGCTTGTCAGGGAAACTCCTACGGGTAGTCTAACTGAAATGAAAACTCCGGTTAATTTAACCGCTTCTGATAATTCGAAGGAGGTCAATCGCTCATCCGAAATTAGTAATGATTCCATGGTTGGTGACTCCCAACAAATCGGCCTCTGTGGTCTAAATACCAATGATACCATACCTTCCTCCAATGGTATGAGTATCGCGTTTGAGAATCATCCCAGAATTCTGACTCGGCGAAACTCGGAAGGGGATGAGCAACCCCTTTTTAGTAAAAAGGACTTAAGGAAAAAAAATCTAAATGCCGAGTTTAATGAAACTGCAATCGCCAAAGTGATTGATGCTATTCCTCTTAATATTTGTCTTAATGAGTAGTAGTCTCATTTGGAATATAAGGGGGATAGCAGGTATGTCTGGTCTTCGTCGTCTCAAAACTCTCATTAAAATGCATCGTCCAAAAATTGTTACCATTATTGAACCAATGGTTGATTTGGATAGAATTGCTTTCTTTACTCGCACATTAGGTTTTGCCAAATATATGGCCAATTATGCTAACAAAATTTGGATCCTTTGGGTAGAGGATTTAACTGTTAATTTATTCAAAGATCATAACCAGTGTCTTACCGTCTCTATCAATACGCCTTGGCTTCCTAAGTCCTTCTATATCTCCTTTGTCTATGCTAAGAATTTAAGGTCGGAAAGGAGATTATTATGGGATGAATTGTGTGAGGTTGCGCACCTCCTTGATGGGCCGTGGGTTGTTGGTGGTGATTTTAATGCGGTTCTCAAGGTCTCGGAGAGTAAGGGTAGGGGTAATCCTAATCAGGGCTCGATGGAGGAATTCGGTAGTTGCCTTTTAGATTGTGGCTTGTTGGATGCAGGATATGAGGGGAATGATTTCACTTGGACCAATGGTAAGGTCATGTGTCGGCTGGATAAGATTGTTTTTAATCCGGAGTTAAGCATCTCAACAGAGTGGGGTCTGACCATTGTCCTTTACTATTCCAATGCTCTCAAGCCGTGCAAAGTTTTTCTAGCTCTTTCCGGTTTCTTCATATGTGGACTCATCATCATGATTTTTTAAACGTTGTAAAAAACAATTGGGATCATCCTAGTGGGAGCACGGGCTGTTTGAATTTTTGGCTTAAACAACAGAGATTAAAAAGCTGTCTCAAGTGGTGGAATAAGTATAAGTTTGGCAATATATTCCATAAAATTAAAATTGCTGAAGCTAATGTGACTAAGAAAGAAATTACATTCCAGAATGACCCAAGTTCGAATAATAGAGAGGCTCTTCATAAAGAGATGGCTATTTTGAATAAAACTCTATTCTTGGAAGAGAATTTTTGGCAACAAAAATCTGGTTGCAAATGGCTCCTAGAGGGTGATAGGAACACCCGCTACTACCAGCTTTTACTAAAAAAGAAGAGGGTTAAAAATTTCATTTGGTCCATTCAAAATGATGATGGCTCTATTATAAATGATGCTGTGGAGATTAAGAGGTCTGTTGTGGAGTACTACTCAGCTCTTCTTTTCTAAAGATGTCCTGTGCTCGTTCCGCACCTTGCTTTTGCTGATGACATTATCATTTTTTCTAATGGTACTAAGTCATCTCTTCAGCGTATCACTAACTTCCTAGCTGAGTATGAGCAATGTTCGGGCCAAAAGGTTAATCCAACCAAGAGTGGTTTTATCCTATCTACCAAAGCTTCCTTATCTAGGGCCAATCTGATAGGTGGGGCATTGGGCTTTCCTCGTATCCGGTTGCCTACTAAGTATCTGGGGATGCCGCTCTACAAGGGGCCCAAGAAAAGTTTTTTATGGGATGACCTTATTTCCAAGATTGCTGCTAGGATGGAGGGGTGGGAAGCTAAGGTCTTATCTCCGGGTGGTCGTATTACCATTCTTAAGAGTATTCTCACCTCGATGCCTCTTTACCTTTTACATGTTATTGTTCCTCCCAAATCGGTTATATGTAGGATCGAAAGGCTCTTCAACAAATTCTTATGGAGTTCCAAGGGGCAAAGGAGAATTCATTGGGAATGTTGGGAGGATTTATGTTATCCTGTAGAGGAAGAGGGTCTTGGAATGCGTAGGCTGAAGGACCTCGTCCATGCTATGAGTTTGAAGCTTTGGTGGAGGTTCCGTACTGTAAATAACCTTTGGTCAAATTTCATGAAAAGTAAATATGGTTATAACAGTGCTTCCTTCTCAGGAGGTGCGAGCGTCCATGATTCTCCAATTTGGAAAAGACTTTCTAAGGCCGGTCGTGCTTGCGAAGATCTGATACGCTGGAAGGTTGGTTGTGGAAAGATTAGTTTTTGGCATGACATTTGGGTAGATGACTCTGCTTTATCAAGGTATAATCCTCCAATTGGAGAATCTCATCTCCCTGTATCTGCTTATTGGAGGGATAATACGTGGTCCCTAGATCATGTGAGATCTAAAATTGCAAATGAAACAGTAGATTCTTTATCCCTCATTGAGGTGTCTAGTACCAGAGTTGACCATCCTCTTTGGACTCTCACTGACAATGGTGGTTTTACTATGTATAGTGCTTGGAATAGGGTGCGTCAAGTTTCCGATCATCAATCAATTTTCTCAAAAATTTGGCATGCTTCTATTCCTTTAAAGATCTCATTCTTTATATGGAGATTGCTAAATAATTTTATTTCAGTGGACAACAGGATTCAAAGTAAGGGGATATGCATGGTCTCTAAATGCCATGGCTGTAATGATATTGAATCTTTGGAGCATTTATTTTTGTTCTGTCCGAGTGTGTCGCTGGTTTGGAATTTTTTTACTGCGTTGTTCTCCGTGAGTCTGCCTGTTGATGGATCGATTAGGCACTGGATCTCTGCATGGTTCTTTTCTGGAGATTATGTCTCTGAAGGCCATATTAGAATTATTCTCCCGATATTTGTCTTATGGTTCATTTGGCTTGAGAGAAATGATGCAAAACACAGGAACATGGGTTTCTATCCCGACAGGATTCGCTGGAAATGTCAAGGGTTGATTTTCCAGCTTTTTCAAGCGGGGCTCTTAAAGAGGAGGAATTGGAAGGGTGATATGAATTTGGCCTCCTCCTTTGGGTGTCATTTTGCTTCAGATCAAGTGTATTGTCCTAAAATGGTTAGATGGATTAAACCAAAGGAGAATTGTTTTAAGCTTAATGTGGATGGGAGTTTTCAAGGAAGAAGTGCCATGTCTGGTGGTGGGGGTATTCTCCGCGACTGGCTCGACAATGTTTCCTTTTTTTTCTATCTTCCTCTAAAAGCCAAATCCGCCTTACACGCAGAAATTCTAACTTTATATCATGGCCTGCGTATATGCAAAGATAGAGGTATTAGTAAGGTGTGGATCGAGATGGATGCCCTTTCCGTTATTAATCTTGTTCAAAATCGATGCATTGGGTCCTGGGAGGTATGTTATAGTCTGCAGGATATTTACGATTGCTTACAATCATTTCAATTCCATTTATCTCATATCTATAGGGAAGGTAATCAAGTAGCAGATCACCTCGCATCTCTAGGGGCTAAGGCTGATAATTTGCATATAGGATCTTCCATTGAGGGTTTTAATACTTTGAGAGGTATGATTAGAACTGATAAATTAAATCTTTCTTATTTTCGTCATGCTTTTATATAGTATTTGTTTCTTGTGCTCTCTTATTTCTCTTTGGACTCCTGGAGAGTCAGGTTTCTTTTGTTGTATGGAAGGTGTGGCATCTAGCGATCATCTAAAACTTCTGTATTTCTTTGGAGGTTTGGTTTGGCCCCCCTCCAATTTTTGTTTGTTTCTATCGCTCTTTTGTATAGAGATGGGACTTGTCCATTTCTTTTATGCTTTGGAGGTTTGGTTTGGCCCCCCTCCTCTTTGCTTTTATTTTCTAGGCTCTTTTGTATGAAGATGGGGTATGTCCATCTCTTAGTGTGCTTTGGAGGTTTGGTTTGGCCCCACTCCAATTTTGTAAGTTTTTCTATGTTTTTTAATATATTTCATCCAGGGTTCCGCCCCTGGTTTTTTTTTTTTTTAAAAAAAAAAAAAAAAACCCTAAACCCTAAACCCTAAACCCTAAACCCCTAAACCCCTAAACCCTAAACCCTAAACCATAAAACCCTAAACCCTAAACCCTAAACCCGAAACCCGAAACCCGAAACCCGAAACCCTAAACCCTTAAACCCCTAAACCCGAAACCCGAAACCCGAAACCCGAAACCCGAAACCCCAAACCCCAAACCCGAAACCCCAAACCCCAAACCCCAAACCCCAAACCACAAACCCTAAACCAAGTTTAATCATGCTTGGGGGGAAAGTCTATTACCATAAAATTGAAGCATAAAACCAACTAAAAAGGACTTGAATATGAAAAAGGTTAGAAATATAAGGCTTATACCCATTTAAATGGGGCTAGTCGAGTGAGGATCAATTTGTCCGAAAATCAAAGGCTTACACCAACCGAAAAACAAAGTTCAATCATGCTTGGGGGAAAAATTATTACCCATAAAATTTAAGCATAAAACCAACTAAAAAGGGCTTCAATATAAAAAAGGTTAGAAATATAAGGCTTATACCTATTAAAATGGGCCTAGTCGAGTGAGGATCAATCTATTCGAAAATCCAAGGCTAACACCCATCCAAAACCAAGTTTAATCATGCTTGAGGGAAAAGTCTATTATCCATAAAATTGAAGTCTGATACAAACTAAAAAGGGTTTGGATATGAACAAGGTTATAAATCTAAGGCTAATATTCATTTAAATGGCGCTAGTCGAGCGAGGATTAATTTGTCCGAAAATCCAAGGTTAACACCCACCCAAAAACCAAGTTTAATAATGCTTAGGGGGAAAGTCTATTACCCATAAAATTGAAGCATAAAACCAACTAAAAAGGGCTTAAATATGAAAAAGGTTAGAAATATAAGGCTTATAAATATTAAAATGAGCGTAGTCGAGTGAGGATCAGTGTATTCGAAAATCCAAGGCTAACACACACCCAAAAACCAAGTTCAATCATGCTTGAGGGAAAAGTCTATTGTCCATAAAATTGAAGTCTGATACGAACTAAAAAAGGTTTGGATATGAACAAGGTTAGAAATCTAAGGCTAATACTCAATTAAATGGGGCTAGTCGAGGGAGGATCAATTTGTCTCGAAAATCCAAGGCTAACACCCCCTCTCCCCAAAAAACCAAGTTCAATCATGCTTGGGGGAAAAGTCTATTACCCATAATATTGAATCTTCATAACAACTAAAAAGGTCTTGGATATGAAAACCGTTATAAATATAAGGCTTATACCTTTTTAAATCGGGCTAGTGGAGTGAGGATCAATCTATTAGAAAATCAAAGCCTAACACCCACCCAAAAACCAAGTTCAATCAAGCTTGGAGGAAAAGTCTATTGTCCATAAAATTGAAGCCTGATACAAACTAAAAAGGGTTTGGATATAAAAAAGGTTAGAAATCTAAGGCTAATACTCATTTAAATGGGGCTAGTCGAGTGAGGATCAATTTGTCTCGAAAATCCAAGGCTAACACCCACCCGAAAACCAAGTTTAATCATGCTTGGGGGGAAAGTCTATTACCATAAAATTGAAGCATAAAACCAACTAAAAAGGGCTTGAATATGAAAAAGGTTAGAAATATAAGGCTTATACCTATTAAAATGGGCCTAGTCGAGTGAGGATCAATCTATTCGAAAATCCAAGGCTAACACCCACCCAAAAACCAAGTTCAATCACGCTTCGGGGAAAAGTCTATTACCCATAAAATTGAAGCATAAAACCAACTAAAAAGGGCTTGAATATGAAAAAGGTTAGAAATATAAGGCTTATACCTATTAAAATGGGCCTAGTCGAGTGAGGATCAATCTATTCCAAAATCCAAGTCTAACACCCACCCAAAAACCTAGTTCAATCACGCTTGGGGAAAAGTCTATTGTCCATAAAATTGAAGTCTGATACAAACTAAAAAGGGTTTGGATATGAACAAGGTTAGAAATCTAAGGCTAATACTCATTTAAATGGGGCTAGTCGAGGGAGGATCAATTTGTCCGAAAATCCAAGGCTACCACCCACCCAAAAACCAAGTTTAATCATGCTTGGGGGGAAAGTCTATTACCATAAAATTGAAGCACAAAACCAACTAAAAAGGGCTTGAATATGAAAAAGGTTAGAAATATAAGGCTTATACCTATTAAAATGCGCCTAGTCGAGTGAGGATCAATCTATTCGAAAATCCAAGGCTAACACCCACCCAAAAACAAACTTCAATCACGCTTCGGGGAAAAGTCTATTACCCATAAAATTGAAGCGTGATACGAACAAAAAAAGGGTTGGATATGAAAAAGGTTATAAATATAAAACTAAGACTCATTTAAATGGGGCTAGTTGAGCGAGGATCAATTTGTCCGAAAATCCAAGGCTAACACTCACACAAAAACCAAGTTTAATCATGCTTATGGGGAAAGTCTATTACCCATAAAATTTAAGCATAAAACCAACTAAAAAGGGCTTGAATATGAAAAAGGTTAGAAATATAAGGCTTATACCTATTAAAATGGGCCTAGTCGAGTGAGGATCAATCTATTCGAAAATCCAAGGCTAAGACACACCCAAAAACCAAGTTCAATAATGCTTGGGGGAAGAGTCTATTATCCAAAAAATTGAAGCCTGATACAAACTAAAAAGGGTTTGGATATGAAGAGGTTAGAAATCTAAAGCTAATACTCATTTAAATGGGCTAGTCGAATGAGGATTAATTTGTCCGAAAATCCAAGCCTAACACCCACCCAAAAACAAAGTTTCATCATGCTTGGGGGAAAGTTTATTACCATAAAATTGAAGCATAAAACCAACTAAAAAGGGCTTGAATATGAAAAAAAAATAGAAATATAAGGCTTATACCTATTAAAATGGGCCTAGTCGAGTGAGGATCAATCTATTCGAAAATCCAAGGCTAACACCCACCCAAAAACCAAGTTCAATCACGCTGGGGGGAAAAGTCTATTACCCATAAAATTGAAGCGTGATACCACCAAAAAAGGGTTGGATATGAAAAAGGTTAGAAATATAAAACTAATACTCATTTAAATGGGGCTAGTCGAGTGAGTATCAATTTGTCCGAAAATTCTAGGTTAACACCCAACCAAAAACCAAGTTCAATCATGCTTGGGGGAAAGTCTATTTTCATAAAATTGAAGCATAAAACCAACTAAAAAGGGCTTGAATATGAAAAAGGTTAGAAATATAAGGCTAATACTCATTTAAATGGGGCTAGTCGAGCGAGGATCAATTTGTCCCAAAATCCAAGGCTAATACCCACCTAAAAACCAAGTTTAATCATGCTTGGGGGAAAAGTCTATTGTCCATAAAATTGAAGCCTGATACAAACTAAAAAGGGTTTGGATATGAACAAGGTTAGAAATCTAAGGTTAATACTCAATTAAATGGGGCTAGTCGAGGGAGGATCAATCTGTTCGAAATACCAAGGCTAACAACACCCAAAAACCTAGTTCAATCACGCTTGGGGAAAAGTCTATTGTCCATAAAATTGAAGCCTGATACAAACTAAAAAGGGTTTGGATATGAACAAGGTTAGAAATCTAAGGCTAATACTCATTTAAATGGGGCTAGTCGAGTGAGGATCAATTTGTCTCGAAAATCCAAGGCTAACACCCACCCGAAAACCCAGTTTAATCATGCTTGGGGGTAAAGTCTATTACCCATAAAATTGAAGCATAAAACCAACAAAAAAGGGATTGAATATGAAAAAGGTTAGAAATATAAGGCTTATACTTATTAAAATGGGCCTAGTCGAGCGAGGATCAATTTGTCCCAAAATCCAAGGCTAATACCCACCTAAAAACCAAGTTTAATCATGCTTAGGGGGAAAGTCTATTACCCATAAAATTTAAGCATAAAACCAACTAAAAATGGCTTGAATATGAAACAGGTTAGAAATATAAGGCTTATACCTATTAAAATGGGCCTAGTCGAGTGAGGATCAATCTATTCGAAAATCCAAGGCTAACACTCACCCAAAAACCAAGTTCAATCACGCTTGGGGGAAAAGTCTATTGTCCATAAAATTGAAGCCTGATACAAACTAAAAAGGGTTTGGATATGAACAAGGTTAGAAATCTAAGGCTAATACTCATTTAAATGGGGCTAGTCGAGGGAGGATCAATTTGTCCGAAAATCCAAGGCTAACACTCACCCGAAAACCAAGTTTAATCATGCTTGGGGGGAAAGTCTATTACCATAAAATTGAAGCATAAAACCAACTAAAAAGGGCTTGAATATGAAAAAGGTTAGAAATATAAGGCTTATACCTATTAAAATGGGCCTAGTCGAGTGAGGATCAATCTATTCGAAAATCCAAGGCTAACACCTACCCAAAAACCAAGTTCAATCATACTTGGGGGAAAAGTCTATTGTCCTTAAAATTGAAGCCTGATACAAAATAAAAATGGTTTGGATATGAATAAGGTTAGAAATCTAAGGCTAATATTCATTTAAATGCGGCTAGTCGAGCGAGGATTAATGTGTCCGAAAATTCAAGGCTAACACCCACCCAAAAACCAAGTTTAATCATGCTTGGGGGGAAAGTCTATTACCCATAAAATTGAAGCATAAAACCAACTAAAAAGGGCTTGAATATGAAAAAGGTTAGAAATATAAGGCTTATACCTATTAAAATGGGCCTAGTCGAGTGAGGATCAATCTATTCGAAAATCCAAGGCTAACACCCACCCAAAAACCAAGTTCAATCACGCTGGGGGGAAAAGTCTATTACCCATAAAATTGAAGCGTGATACCAACAAAAAAAGGGTTGGATATGAAAAAGGTTAGAAATATAAAACTAATACTCATTTAAATGGGGCTAGTCGAGTGAGGATCAATTTGTCTCGAAAATCCAAGGCTAATACCCACCCAAAAACCAAGTTTAATAATGCTTGGGGGGAAAGTCTATCACCATAAAATTGAAGCATAAAACCAACTAAAAAGGGCTTTAAATATGAAAAAGATTATAAATATAAGGCTTATACCTATTAAAATTGGCGTAGTCGAGTGAGGATCAATCTATTCGAAAATCAAAGGCTAACACCCACCCAAAAACCAAGTTCAATCACGCTGGGGGGAAAAGTCTATTACCCATAAAATGGAAGCGTGATACCAACAAAAAAAGGGTTGGATATGAAAAAGGTTCGAAATATAAAACTAATACTCATTTAAATGGGGCTAGTCGAGCGAGGATCAATTTGTCTCGAAAATCCAAGGCTAACACCCACCCAAAAACCAAGTTTAATCATGCTTAGGGGGAAAGTCTATTACCCATAAAATTTAAGCATAAAACCAACTAAAAAGGGCTTGAATATGAAAAAGGTTAGAAATATAAGGCTTATACCTATTAAAATGGGCCTAGTCGAGTGAGGATCAATCTATTCGAAAATCCAAGGCTAACACCCACCCAAAAACCAAGTTCAATCACTATTGGGGGAAAAGTCTATTCTCCATAAAATTGAAGCCTGATACAAACTAAAAAGGGTTTGGATATGAACAAGGTTAGAAATCTAAGGCTAATACTCATTTAAATGGGGCTAGTCGAGTGATGATCAATTAGTCCGAAAATCCAAGGCTAACACCCACCAGAAAACCAAGTTCAATCATGCTTGGTGGAAAAGTTTATTACCCATAAAATTGAAGCATAAAACCAACTAAAAAGGGATTGAATATAAAAAAGGTTAGAAATAGAAGGCTTATACCTATTAAAATGGGCCTAGTCGAGTGAGGATCAATCTATTATAAAATCCAAGGCTACCACCCACCCAAAAACCAAGTTTAATCATGCTTAGGGGGAAAGTATATTACCCATAAAATTTAAGCATAAAACCAACTAAAATGGGATTGAATATGAAAAAGGTTAGAAATATAAGGCTGATACCTATTAAAATGGGCCTAGTCGAGTGAGGATCAATCTATTCGAAAATCCAAGGCTAACACCCACCCAAAAACCAAGTTCAATCACGCTTGGGGGAAAAGTCTATTGTCCATAAAATTGAAGCCTGATACAAACTAAAAAGGGTTTGGATATGAACAAGGTTACAAATCTAAGGCTAATACTCATTTAAATGGGGCTAGTCGAGTGAGGATCAATTTGTCCGAAAATACAAGGCTAACACTCACCCGAAAACATAGTTTAATCATGCTTGGGGGGAAAGTCTATTACCATAAAATTGAAGCATAAAACCAACTAAAAAGGGCTTGAATATGAAAAAGGTTAGAAATATAAGGCTTATACCTATTAAAATGGGCCTAGTCGAGTGAGGATCAATCTATTCGAAAATCCAAGCCTAACACCCACCCAAAAACCAAGTTCAATCATGCTTGAAGTAAAAGTCTATTGTCCATAAAATTGAAGCCTGATACAAACTAAAAAGGGTTTGGATATGAAGAGGTTAGAAATCTAAGGCTAATACTCTTTTAAATGGGGCTAGTCGAGTCAGTATCAATTTGTCCGAAAATTCTAGGTAACACCCACCCAAAAACCAAGTTTAATCATGTTTGAGGAAAGTCTATTACCCATAAAATTGAATCATAAAACCAACTAAAAAGGGGTTGGATATGAAAAAGGTTAGAAATATAAGGCTTATACCTATTAAAATGGGTCTAGTCGAGTCAGGATCAATCTATTCGAAAATCCAAGGATAACACCCACCCAAAAACCAAGTTCAATCACGCTTGTGGGAAATGTCTATTACCCATTAAATTGAAGCGTGATACCAACAAAAAAAGGGTTGGATATGAAAAAGGTTAGAAATATAAAATTAATACTCATTTAAATGGGGCTAGTCGAGCGAGGATCAATTTGTCCAAAAATTCAAGGCTAACACCCACCCAAAAACAAAGTTTAATCATGCTTGGGAGGAAAGTCTATTACCATAAAATTGAAGCATAAAACCACTAAAAAGGGCTTTAATATGAAAAAGGTTAGAAATATAAGGCTTATACCTATTAAAATGGGCGTAGTCGAGTGAGGATCAATCTATTCGAAAATCCAAGGCTCACACCCACCCAAAACCAAGTTTAATAATGCTTGGGGAAAAGTGTATTCCCATAAATTGAATCCTCATACGAACTAAAAGGGCTTGGATATGAACAAGCTTATAAATTTAAGGCTAATACTCATTTAAATGGGGCTAGTCGAGTGAGGATCAATTTGTCCGAAAATCCAAGGCTAACACTCACCCGAAAACCTAGTTTAATCATGGTTGGGGGGAAAGTCTATTACCATAAAATTGAAGCATAAAACCACTAAAAAGGGCTTTAATATGAAAAAGGTTAGAAATATAAGGATTATACCTATTAAAATGGGCGTAGTCGAGTGAGGATCAATCTATTCGAAAATCCAAGGCTCACACCCACCCAAAAACCAAGTCAATCACGCTTGGGGGAAAAGTCTATTGTCCATAAAATTAAAGCCTGATAGAAACTAAAAAGGGTTTGCAGATAAACAAGGTTAGAAATCTAAGGCTAATACTCATTTAAATGGGGCTAGTCGAGTGAGGATCAATTTGTCCAAAAATCCAAGGCTAACACCCACCCGAAAACCAAGTTTAATCATCCTTGGGGGGAAAGTTTATTACCCATAAAATTGAAGCATAAAACCAAATAACAAGGGCTTGAATATGAAAAATGTTAGAAATATAAGCCTTATATATATTAAAATGGGCCTAGTCGAGTGAGGATCAATCTATTAGAAAATCCAAGGCTAACACTTACCCAAAAACCAAGTTAAATCGTGCTTAGGGGCAAAGTATATTACCCATAAAATTGAAGCATAAAACCAACTAAAAAGGGGTTGGATATGAAAAAGGTTAGAAATATAAGGCTTATACCTATTAAAATGGGCCTAGTCGAGTGAGGATCAATCTATTCGAAAATCCAAGGCTAACACCCACCCAAAAACCAAGTTCAATCACGCTTGGGGGAAAAGTCTATTGTCCATAAAATTGAAGCCTGATACAAACTAAAAAGGGTTTGGATATGAACAAGGTTACAAATCTAAGGCTAATACTCATTTAAATGGGGCTAGTCGAGGGAGGATCAAATTGTCCGAAAATCCAAGGCTAACAACAATCCAAAAACCAAGTTCAATCACGCTTGGGGGAAAAGTCTATTGTCCATAAAATTGAAGCATAAAACCAACTAAAAGGACTTGAATATGAAAAAGGTTAGAAATATAAGGTTTATACCTATTAAAATGGGCCTAGTCGAGTGAGGATCGATCTATTCGAAAATCCAAGGCTAACAACCCCCCCCCCCAAAAAAACCAAGTTCAATCATGCTTGGGGGAAGAGTCTATTGTCCAAAAAATTGAAGCCTGATACAAACTAAAAAGGGTTTGGATATGAAGAGGTTAGAAATCTAAGGCTTATACCTATTAAAATGGGCCTAGTCGAGGGAGGATCAATTTGTCCGAAAATCCAAGGCTAACACTCACCCGAAAACCAAGTTTAATCATGCTTGGGGGGAAAGTCTATTACCTGTAAAATTTAAGCATAAAACCAACTAAAAAGGTTTGTATATGAAAAAGGTTAGAAATATAAGGCTTATACCTATTAAAATGGGCCTAGTCGAGTGAGGATCAATGTATTCGAAAATCCAAGTCTAACACCCCTTCCAAAAACCAAGTTAAATCGTGCTTAGGGGCAAAGTATATTACCCATAAAATTGAAGCCTTAAACCAACTAAAAATGGGTTGGATATGAAAAAGGTAAGAAATATACGACTTATACCTATTACAATGGGCCTAGTCAAGTAAGGATCAATCTATTAGAAAATTCAAGGCTAACACCCACCCAAAAACCAAGTTAAATCGTGCTTAGGGAGAAAATATATTACCCATAAAATTGAAGCATAAAACCAACTAAAAAGGGCTTGAATATGAAACAGGTTAGAAATATAAGGCTTATACCTATTAAAATGGGCCTAGTCGAGTGAGGATCAATCCATTCGAAAATCCAAGCCTAACACCCACCCAAAAACCAAGTTCAATCACTCTTGGGGGAAAAGTCTATTTTCCATAAAATTGAAGCCTAATACAAATTAAAAAGGGTTTGGATATGAACGAGGTTAGAAATCTAAGGTTAATACTCAATTAAATGGGGCTAGTCGAGGGAGGATCAATTTGTCTCGAAAATCCAAGGCTAACACCCACCCGAAAACCAAGTTTAATCATGCTAGGGGGAAAAGTCTATTACCCATAAAATTTAAGCATAAAACCAACTAAAAAGGTTTGTATATGAAAAAGGTTAGAAATATAAGGCTTATACCTATTAAAATGGGGCTAGTCGAGTGAATATCAATCTATTCGAAAAATCCAAGGCTAACACCCACCCAAAAACCAAGTTCAATAACTATTGGGGGAAAAGTCTATTGTCCATAAAATTGAAGCCTGATACAAACTAAAAAGGGTTTGGATATGAACGAGGTTAGAAATCTAAGGCTAATACTCATTTAAATGGGGCTAGTCGAGGGAGGATCAATTTGTCTCGAAAATCCAAGGCTAACACCCACCCGAAAACCAAGTTTAATCATGCTTGGGGGGAAAGTCTATTACCCATAAAATTTAAGCATAAAACCAACTAAAAAGGGCTTGAATATGAAAAAGGTTAGAAATATAAGGTTTATACCTATTAAAATGGGCCTAGTCGAGTGAGGATCAATCTATTCGAAAATGCAAGCCTAACACCCACCCAAAAACCAAGTTCAATCACGCTTGGGGGAAAAGTCTATTGTCCATAAAATTGAAGCCTGATACAAACTAAAAAGGGTTTGGATATGAACAAGGTTAGAAATCTAAGGCTAATACTCATTTAAATGGGGCTAGTCGAGGGAGGATCAATTTGTCTCGAAAATCCAATGCTAACACACACCCGAAAACCAAGTTTAATCATGCTAGGGGGAAAAGTCTATTACCCATAAAATTTAAGCATAAAACCAACTAAAAAGGCTTGAATATGAAACAGGTTAGAAATATAAGGCTTATACCTATTAAAATGGGCCTAGTCGAGTGAGGATCAATCTATTCGAAAATCCAAGGCTAACACCCACCCAAAAACCAAGTTCAATCACGCTTGGGGGAAAAGTCTATTGTCCATAAAATTGAAGCCTGATACAAACTAAAAAGGGTTTGGATATGAACAAGGTTAGAAATCTAAGGCTAATACTCAATTAAATGGGGCTAGTCGAGGGAGGATCAATTTGTCTCGAAAATCCAAGGCTAACACCCACCCGAAAACCAAGTTTAATCATGCTTGGGGGGGAAGTCTATTACCATAAAATTGAAGCATAAAACCAACTAAAAAGGGTTTGAATATGAAAAAGGTTAGAAATATAAGGCTTATACCTATTAAAATGGGTCTAGTCGAGTGAGGATCAATCTATTCGAAAATTCAAGGCTAACACCCACCCAAAAACCAAGTTCAATCATGCTTGAAGTAAAAGTCTATTGTCCATAAAATTGAAGCCTGATACAAACTAAAAAGGGTTTGGATATGAAGAGGTTAGAAATCTAAGGCTAATACTCTTTTAAATGGGGCTAGTCGAGTCAGTATCAATTTGTCCGAAAATTCTAGGTAACACCCACCCAAAAACCAAGTTTAATCATGTTTGAGGAAAGTCTATTATCCGTAAAATTGAAGCCTGATACAAACTAAAAAGGGTTTGGATATGAAAAAGGTTAGAAATATAAGGCTTATACCTATTAAAATGGGCATAGTGGAGTGAGGATCAATCTATTAGAAAATCCAAGGCTAACACTCACCCAAAAACCAAGTTCAATCACGCTTGGGGGAATAGTCTATTACCCATAAAATTGAAGCATAAAACCAAATAACAAGGGCTTGAATATGAAAAAGGTTAGAAATATAAGGCTTATACCTATTACAATGGGCCTAGTCAAGTAAGGATCAATCTATTAGAAAATTCAAGGCTAACACCCACCCAAAAACCAAGTTAAATCGTGCTTAGGGAGAAAATATATTACCCATAAAATTGAAGCATAAAACCAACTAAAAAGGGCTTGAATATGAAAAAGGTTAGAAATATAAGGCTTATACCTATTAAAATGGGCCTAGTCGAGTGAGGATCAATCTATTCGAAAATCCAAGGCTAACACCCACCCAAAAACCAAGTTCAATCACGCTTGGGGGAAAAGTCTATTGTCCATAAAATTGAAGCCTGATACAAACTAAAAAGGGTTTGGATATGAACAAGGTTAGAAATCTAAGGCTAATACTCATTTAAATGGGGCTAGTCGAGCGAGGATCAATTTGTCTCGAAAATCCAAGGCTAACACGCACCCGAAAACCAAGTTTAATCACGCTTGGGGGGATGGTCTATTACCATAAAATTGAAGCATAAAACCAACTAAAAAGGACTTGAATATGAAAAAGGTTAGAAATATAAGGTTTATACCTATTAAAATGGGCCTAGTCGAGTGAGGATCGATCTATTCGAAAATCCCAGGCTAACACCCACCCAAAAACCAAGTTCAATCATGCTTGAAGTAAAAGTCTATTGTCCATAAAATTGAAGCCTGATACAAACTAAAAAGGGTTTGGATATGAAGAGGTTAGAAATCTAAGGCTAATACTCTTTTAAATGGGGCTAGTCGAGTCAGTATCAATTTGTCCGAAAATCCAAGGCTAACACCCACCCGAAAACCAAGTTTAATCATGCTTGGGGGGAAAGTCTAATACCCATAAAATTTAAGCATAAAACCAACTAAAAAGGGCTTAAATATGAAAAAGGTTAGAAATATACGGCTTATACCTATTAAGATGGGCCTAGTCGAGTGAGGATCAATCTATTCGAAAATGCAAGGCTAACACCCACCCAAAAACCAAGTTCAATAACTCTTGGGGGAAAAGTCTATTGTCCATAAAATTGAAGCCTGATACAAACTAAAAAGGGTGTGGATATGAACAAGGTTAGAAATCTAAGGCTAATACTCATTTAAATGGGGCTAGTCGAGCGAGGATCAATTTGTCTCGAAAATCCAAGGCTAACACGCACCCGAAAACCAAGTTTAATCACGCTTGGGGGGATGGTCTATTACCATAAAATTGAAGCATAAAACCAACTAAAAAGGACTTGAATATGAAAAAGGTTAGAAATATAAGGTTTATACCTATTAAAATGGGCCTAGTCGAGTGAGGATCGATCTATTCGAAAATCCCAGGCTAACACCCACCCAAAAACCAAGTTCAATCATACTTGGGGGAAAAGTCTATTATCCGTAAAATTGAAGACTGATACAAACTAAAAAGGGTTTGGATATGAACGAGGTTAGAAATCTAAGGTTAATACTCATTTAAATAGGGCTAGTCGAGCGAGGATCAATTTGTCCGAAAATCCAAGGCTAACACCCACCCAAAAACCAAGTTCAATCATGTTTGAGGAAAGTCTATTACCCATAAAATTGAATCATAAAACCAACTAAAAAGGGGTTGGATATGAAAAAGGTTAGAAATATAAGGCTTATACCTATTAAAATGGGCCTAGTCGAGTCAGGATCAATCTATTCGAAAATCCAAGGATAACAACACCTAAAACCAAGTTCAATCACGATTGGGGAAAAGTCTATTGTCCATAAAATTAAAGCCTGATAGAAACTAAAAAGGGTTTGCAGATAAACAAGGTTAGAAATCTAAGGCTAATACTCATTTAAATGGGGCTAGTCGAGTGAGGATCAATTTGTCCAAAAATCCAAGGCTAACACCCACCCGAAAACCAAGTTTAATCATCCTTGGGGGGAAAGTTTATTACCCATAAAATTGAAGCATAAAACCAAATAACAAG
This sequence comes from Salix exigua, assembly GCA_032356905.1. NCBI lineage: Eukaryota > Viridiplantae > Streptophyta > Magnoliopsida > Malpighiales > Salicaceae > Salix > Salix exigua. The sequence continues at coordinate 37,211 of CM063599.1, forward strand.
GGCTTGAATATGAAAAATGTTAGAAATATAAGCCTTATATATATTAAAATGGGCCTAGTCGAGTGAGGATCAATCTATTAGAAAATCCAAGGCTAACACTTACCCAAAAACCAAGTTAAATCGTGCTTAGGGGCAAAGTATATTACCCATAAAATTGAAGCATAAAACCAACTAAAAAGGGGTTGGATATGAAAAAGGTTAGAAATATAAGGCTTATACCTATTAAAAGGGGCCTAGTCGAGTGAAGATCAATCTATTAGAAAATCCAAGGCTAACACCCACCCAAAAACCAAGTTCAATCATGCTTGGGGGAAAAGTATATTCCCATAACATGGAAGCCTAATACCAACTAAAAAGGGCTTGGATATAAACAAGGTTAGAAATCTCAGGTTAATACTCATTTAAATGGGGCTAGTCGAGTGATGATCAATTAGTCCGAAAATCCAAGGCTGACACCCACCCGAAAACCAAGTTTAATTGTGCTTGGGGGGAAAGTCTATTACCAATAAAATTGAAGCATAAAACCAACTAAAAAGGGCTTGGATATGAAAAAGATTAGAAATATAAGTTTATAAATATTAAAATGGGCTTAGTCCAGTGTGGATCAATTTATTCGACAATCCAAGGCTAACACCCACCCAAAAACCAAGTTCAATCATGCTTAGGGGAAAAGTGTATTCCCATAAAATTGAATCCTCATACCAACTAAAAATGGCCTGGATATGAACAAGGTTAGAAATCTAAGGCTAATACTCATTTAAATGGGGCTAGTCGAGTGAGGATCAATTTGTCCGAAAATCCAATGCTAACACCCAACCAAAATCCAAGTTTACTCATGCTTGGGGGTAAAGTCTATTACCCATAAAATTGAAGCATAAAACCAACAAAAAAGGGATTGAATATGAAAAAGGTTAGAAATATAAGGCTTATACTTATTAAAATGGGCCTAGTCGAGTGAGAATCAATCTATTCGAAAATCCAAGGCTAACACCTACCCAAAAACCAAGTTCAATCATACTTGGGGGAAAAGTCTATTGTCCGTAAAATTGAAGCCTGATACAAACTAAAAAGGGTTTGGATATGAATAAGGTTAGAAATCTAAGGCTAATACTCATTTAAATGGGGTTAGTCGAGTGAGGATCAATTTGTCCGAAAATCCAAGGCTAACACCCACCCAAAAACCAAGTTTAATCATGCTTGGGGGGGAAGTCTATTACCCATAAAATTGAAGCATAAAACCAACTAAAAAGGACTTGAATATGAAAAAGGTTAGAAATATAACGCTTATACCTATTAAAATGGGGCTAGTCGAGTGAGGATCAATCTTTTCGAAAATACAAGGCTAACACCCACCCAAAAACCAAGTTCAATCATGCTTGGGGGAAAAGTTTACTGTCCATAAAATTGAAGCCTGATACGAACTAAAAAGGGTTTAGATATGAACAAGGTTAGAAATCTAAGGCTAATACTCATTTAAATGGGGCTAGTCGAGTGAGGATCAATTTGTCCGAAAATCCAATGCTAACACCTACCCAAAAACCAAGTTTAATCATGCTTCGGGGGAAAGTCTATTACCCATAAAATTTAAGCATAAAACCAACTAAAAAGGGCTTGAACATGAAAAAGTTTAGAAATATAAGGCTTATACCTATTAAAATGGGGCTAGTCGAGTGAGGATCTATCTATTCGAAAATCCAAGGCTAACACCCACCAAAAAACCAAGTTCAATCACACTTGGGGGAAAAGTCTATTCTCCATAAAATTGAATCCTGATAGAAACTAAAAAGGGTTTGCATATAAACAAGGTTAGCAATCTAAGGCTAATACTCATTTAAATGGGGCTAGTCGAGTGAGGATCAATTTGTCCAAAAATCCAAGGCTAACACCCACCCGAAAACCAAGTTTAATTATGCTTGGGGGGAAAATCTATTACCCATAAAATTGAAGCATAAAACCAAATAACAAGGGCTTGAATATGAAAAAGGTTAGAAATATAAGGCTTATACCTATTACAATGGGCCTAGTCAAGTAAGGATCAATCTATTAGAAAATTCAAGGCTAACACCCACCCAAAAACCAAGTTCAATCATGCTTAGGGGAAAAGTGTATTCCCATAAAATTGAATCCTCATACCAACTAAAAATGGCCTGGATATGAACAAGGTTAGAAATCTAAGGCTAATACTCATTTAAATGGGGCTAGTCGAGTGATAATCAATCTATTAGAAAATCCAAGGCTAACACCCACCCAAAAACCAAGTTTAATCATGCTTGGGGGGAAAGTCTATTACCCATAAAATTGAAGCATAAAACCAACTAAAAAGGGCTTGGACATTAAAAAGGTTAGAAATATAAGGCTTCTATCTATTAAAATGGGGCTAGTCGAGTGAGGATCAATTTGTCCGAAAATTCAAGGCTAACACGCACCCAGAAACCAAGTTCAATCACGCTTGGGGGAAAAGTCTATTGTCCATAAAATTGAAGCCTGATACGAACTAAAAAGATTTTGGATATGAACAAGGTTAGAAATCTAAGGCTAATACTCATTTGAATGGGGCTAGTAGAGTGAGGATCAATTTGTCCGGAAATCCAAGGCTAACACTCACCCAAAAACCAAGTGTAATCATGCTTCGGGGGAAAGTCTATTACCATAACATTGAAGCATAAAACCAAATAAAAAGGGCTTGAATATGAAAAAGGTTAGAAATATAAGGCTTATAACTATTAAGATGGGCGTAGTCGAGGGAGGATCAATCTATTCGAAAATCCAAGGCTAACACCCACCCAAAAACCAACTTCAATCACGCTTTGGGGAAAAGTCTATTGTCCATAAAATTGAAGCCTGATACAAACTAAAAAGGGATTGCATATGAACAAGGTTAGAAATCTAAGGCTAATACTCATTTAAATGGGCCTAGTAGAGTGAGGATTAATTTGTCCGAAAATCCAAGGCTAACACCCACCCGAAAACCAAGTTTAATCATGCTTGGGGGGAAAGTCTAATACCCATAAAATTTAAGCATAAAACCAACTAAAAAGGGCTTAAATATGAAAAAGGTTAGAAATATACGGCTTATACCTATTAAGATGGGCCTAGTTCAGTGTGGATCAATTTATTCGACAATCCAAGGCTAACACGCACCCAAAAACCAAGTTCAATCATGCTTGGGGGAAAAGTGTATTCCCATAAAATTGAATCCTCATACCAACTAAAAAGGGCTTGGATATGAAAAAGATTAGAAATCTAAGGCTAATACTCATTTAAATGGGGCTAGTCGAGTGAGGATCAATTTGTCCGAAAATTCTAGGTTAACACCCACCCAAAAACCAATTTTAATCATGCTTAATGGGAAAGTCTATTACCCATAAAATTGAAGCATAAAACCAACTAAAAAGGGTTTGAATATGAAAAAGATTAGAAATATAAGGCTTATACCTATTAAAATGGGCGTAGTCGAGTAAGGATCAATGTATTCAAAAATCCAAGGCTATCACCCACCCAAAAACCAAGTTCAATAATGCTTGGGGGAAAAGTGTATTCCCATAAATTGAATCCTCATACGAACTAAAAAGGGCTTGGATATGAACAAGCTTATAAATCTAAAGACTAATACGCATTTAAATGGGGCTAGTCGAGTGAGGATCAATTTGTCCAAAAATCCAAGGCTAACACCCACCCAAAAACCAAGTTTAATCATGCTTGGGGGGAAAGTCTATTACCATAAAATTGAAGCATAAAACCAACTAAAAAGGGCTTTAATATGAAAAAGGTTTAAAATATAAGACTTATACCTATTAAAATGGGCCTAGTCGAGTGAGGATCTATCTATTCGAAAATTCAAGGCTAACACCCACCCAAAAACCAAGTTAAATCGTGCTTAGGGGGAAAATATATTACCCATAAAATTGAAGCATAAAACCAACTAAAAAGGGCTTGAATATGAAAAAGCTTAGAAATATAAGGCTAATAACTATTAAAATGGGCCTAGTCGAGTGAGGATCAATCTATTCGAAAATCCAAGGCCAACACCCACCCAAAAACCAAGTTCAATCACGTTTGGGGGAAAAGTCTATTGTCCATAAAATTGAAGCCTGATACAAACTAAAAAGGGATTAGATTTGAACAAGGTTAGAAATCTAAGGCTAATACTCATTTAAATGGGCCTAATCGAGTGAGGATCAATTAGTCCGAAAATCCAAGGCTAACACCCACCCGAAAACCAAGTTCAATCTTGCTTGGGGGAAAGTCTTTTACCCATAAAATTGAAGCATAAAACCAACTAAAAAGGGGTTGGATATGAAAAAGGTTAGAAATATAAGGCTTATACTAATAAAAATGGGCCTAGCCGAGTGAGGATCAATCTATTAGAAAATCCAAGCCTGACACCCACGCGAAAACCAAGTTTAATCGTGCGTGGGGGGAAAGTCTATTACCAATAAAATTGAAGCATAAAACCAACTAAAAAGGGCTTGGATATGAAAAAGGTTAGAAATATAAGTTTATACATATTAAAATGGGCCTAGAACAGTGTGGATCAATTTATTCGACAATCCAAGGCTAACACGCACCCAAAAACCAAGTTCAATCATGCTTGGGGGAAAAGTGTATTCCCATAAAATTGAATACTCGAGTGAGGATCAATCTATTCGAAAATCCAAGGCTCACACCCAATCAAAAACCAAGTCAATCACGCTTGGGGAAAAGTCTATTGTCCATAAAATTAAAGCCTGATAGAAACTAAAAGGGTTTGCAGATAAACAAGGTTAGAAATCTAAGGCTAATACTCATTTAAATGGGGATACTCGAGTGAGGATCAATTTGTCCAAAAATCCAAGGCTAACACCCACCGAAAACCAAGTTTAATCACACTTGGGGAAAAGTCTATTGTCCATAAAATTGAATCTAGATAGAATCTAAAAAGGGTTTGATATGAACAAGGTTAGAAATCTAAGGCTAATACTCATTTAAATGGGGCTAGTCGAGTGAGGATCAATTTGTCCGAAAATCCAAGGCTAACACCCACCCAAAAACCAAGTTTAATCATGCTTGGGGGAAAAGTCTATTACCATAAAATTGAAGCATAAAACCAACTAAAAAGGGTTTGTATATGAAAAAGGTTAGAAATATAAGGCTTATACCTATTAAAATGGGGCTAGTCGAGTGAGGATCAATCTATTCGAAAATCCAAGGCTAACACCCACCCAAAAACCAAGTTAAATCATGCTTAGGGAGAAAATATATTACCCATAAAATTGAAGCATAAAACCAACTAAAAAGGGTTTGTATATGAAAAAGGTTAGAAATATAAGGCTTATACCTATTAAAATGGGGCTAGTCGAGTGAGGATCAATCTATTCGAAAATCCAAGGCTAACACCCACCCAAAAACCATGTTCAATCACTATTGGGGGGAAAATCTATTGTCCATAAAATTGAAGCCTGATACAAACTAAAAAGGGTTTGGATATGAACAAGGTTATAAATCTAAGGCTAATATTCATTTAAATGGGGCGAGTCGAGCGAGAATCAATTTGTCCGAAAATCCAAGGCTAACACCCACCCAAAAACCAAGTTTAATCATGCTTAGGGGGAAAGTCTATTCCCCATAAAATTGAAGCATAAAACCAACTAAAAAGGGCTTGAATATGAAAAAGGTTAGAAATATAAGGCTTATAACTATTCAAATGGGCGTAGTCGAGTGAGGATCAATCTTTTCGAAAATACAAGGCTAACACCCACCCGAAAACCAGGTTTAATGGTGCTTGGGGGGAAAGTCTTTTACCCATAAAATTGAAGCATAAAACCAACTAAAAGGGGGTTGGATATGAAAAAGGTTAGAAATATAAGTTTATAAATATTAGAATGGGCCTAGTCCAGTGTGGATCAATTTATTCGACAATCCAAGGCTAACACCCACCAAAAAACCAAGTTCAATCATGCTTGGGGAAAAGTGTATTCCCATAAAATTGAATACTCGAGTGAGGATCAATCTATTCGAAAATCCAAGGCTCACACCCACCCAAAACCAAGTCAATCACGCTTGGGGAAAAGTCTATTGTCCATAAAATTGAAGCCTGATACGAACTAAAAAGGGTTTGATATGAACAAGGTTAGAAATCTAAGGCTAATACTCATTTAAATGGGGCTAGTCGAGAGAGGATCAATTTGTCCGAAAATCCAAGGCTAACACCCACCCAAAAACCAAGTTTAATCATGCTTGGGGGAAAAGTCTATTACCATAAAATTGAAGCATAAAACCAACTAAAAAGGGCTTGAATATGAAAAAGGTTAGAAATATAAGGCTTATAACTATTCAAATGGGCGTAGTCGAGTGAGGATCAATCTTTTCGAAAATACAAGGCTAACACCCACCCAAAAACCAAGTTCAATCATGCTTGGGGGAAAAGTCTATTACCCATAAAATTTAAGCATAAAACCAACTAAAAAGGTTTGTATATGAAAAAGGTTAGAAATATAAGGCTTATACCTATTAAAATGGGCCTAGTCGAGTGAGGATCAATCTATTCGAAAATCCAAGTCTAACACCCAACCAAAAACCTAGTTCAATCACGCTTGGGGAAAAGTCTATTGTCCATAAAATTGAAGCCTGATACAAACTAAAAAGGGTTTTGATATGAACAAGGTTAGAAATCTAAGGCTAATACTCATTTAAATGGGGCTAGTCGAGGGAGGATCAATTTGTCCGAAAATCCAAGGCTAACACCCACCCGAAAACCAAGTTCAATCTTGCTTGGGGGGAAAGTCTTTTACCCATAAAATTGAAGCATAAAACCAACTAAAAAGGGGTTGGATATGAAAAAGGTTAGAAATATAAGGCTTATACCTATTAAAATGGGCCTAGTCGAGTGAGGATCAATCTATTAGAAAATCCAAGGCTAACACCCACCCGAAAACCAAGTTTAATCATGCTTGGGTGGAAAGTCTATTACCAATAAAATTGAAGCATAAAACCAACTAAAAAGGGCTTGGATATGAAAAAGGTTAGAAATATAAGTTTATACATATTAAAATGGGCCTAGAACAGTGTGGATCAATTTATTCGACAATCCAAGGCTAACACGCACCCAAAAACCAAGTTCAATCATGCTTGGGGGAAAAGTGTATTCCCATAAAATTGAATACTCGAGTGAGGATCAATCTATTCGAAAATCCAAGGCTAACACCCACCCAAAAACCAAGTTAAATCACGCTTGGGGGGAAAGTCTATTGTCCATAAAATTAAAGCCTGATAGAAACTAAAAGGGTTTGCAGATAAACAAGGTTAGAAATCTAAGGCTAATACTCATTTAAATGGGGATACTCGAGTGAGGATCAATCTATTCCAAAATCCAAGTCTAACACCCACCCAAAAACCTAGTTCAATCACGCTTGGGGAAAAGTCTATTGTCCATAAAATTGAAGTCTGATACAAACTAAAAAGGGTTTGGATATGAACAAGGTTAGAAATCTAAGGCTAATACTCATTTAAATGGGGCTAGTCGAGGGAGGATCAATTTGTCCGAAAATCCAAGGCTACCACCCACCCAAAAACCAAGTTTAATCATGCTTAGGGGGAAAGTATATTACCCATAAAATTTAAGCATAAAACCAACTAAAATGGGATTGAATATGAAAAAGGTTAGAAATATAAGGCTGATACCTATTAAAATGGGCCTAGTCGAGTGAATATCAATCTATTCGAAAAATCCAAGGTTAACACCCACCCAAAAACCAAGTTCAATCATGCTTGGGGGAAAAGTCTATTACCATAAAATTGAAGCATAAAACCAACTAAAAAGGGCTTGAATATGAAAAAGGTTAGAAATATAAGGCTGATACCTATTAAAATGGGCCTAGTCGAGTGAATATCAATCTATTCGAAAAATCCAAGGTTAACACCCACCCAAAAACCAAGTTCAATCATGCTTGGGGGAAAAGTCTATTGTCCATAAAATTGAAGCCTGATACAAACTAAAAAGGGTTTGGATATGAACAAGGTTACAAATCTAAGGCTAATACTCATTTAAATGGGGCTAGTCGAGTGAGGATCAATTTGTCCGAATATCCAAGGCTAATACCCACCTAAAAACCAAGTTTAATCATGCTTAGGGGGAAGTATATTACCCATAAAATTTAAGCATAAAGCCAACTAAAAAGGGATTGAATATGAAAAAGGTTAGAAATATAAGGCTTATACCTATTAAAATGGGGCTAGTCGAGTGAATATCAATCTATTCGAAAAATCCAAGGCTAACACCCACCCAAAAACCAAGTTTAATGATGCTTGGGGGGAAAGTCTATTACCCATAAAATTGAAGCATAAAACCAACTAAAAAGGGCTTGGACATTAAAAAGGTTAGAAATATAAGTTTATACATATTAAAATGGGCCTAGTTCAGTGTGGATCAATTTATTCGACAATCCAAGGCTAACACGCACCCAAAAACCAAGTTCAATCATGCTTGGGGAAAAGTGTATTCCCATAAAATTGAATACTCGAGTGAGGATCAATCTATTCGAAAATCCAAGGCTCACACCCACCCAAAAACCAAGTCAATCACGCTTGGGGGAAAAGTCTATTGTCCATAAAATTAAAGCCTGATAGAAACTAAAAAGGGTTTGCAGATAAACAAGGTTAGAAATCTAAGGCTAATACTCATTTAAATGGGGCTAGTCGAGTGAGGATCAATTTGTCCAAAAATCCAAGGCTAACACCCACCCGAAAACCAAGTTTAATCACACTTGGGGAAAAGTCTATTGTCCATAAAATTGAATCTAGATAGAAACTAAAAAGGGTTTGCATATAAACAAGGTTAGCAATCTAAGGCTAATACTCATTTAAATGGGCCTAGTCAAGTGAGGATTAATTTGTCCGAAAATCCAAGGCTAACACCCACCCAAAAACCAAGTTTAATCATGCTTGGGGGGAAAGTCTATTACCATAAAATTGAAGCATAAAACCAACTAAAAAGGGCTTGAATATGAAAAAGGTTTAAAATATAAGGCTTATACCTATTACAATGGGCCTAGTCAAGTAAGGATCAATCTATTAGAAAATTCAAGGCTAACACCCACCCAAAAACCAAGTTAAATCGTGCTTAGGGAGAAAATATATTACCCATAAAATTGAAGCATAAAACCAACTAAAAAGGGCTTGAATATGAAAAATGTTAGAAATATAAGGCTTATAACTATTAAAATGGGCCTAGTCGAGTGAGGATCAATCTATTCGAAAATCCAAGGCTAACACCCACCCAAAAACCAAGTTTAAATCACGTTTGGGGGAAAAGTCTATTGTCCATAAAATTGAAGCCTGATACAAACTAAAAAGGGATTGGATATGAACAAGGTTAGAAATCTAAGGCTAATACTCATTTAAATGGGCCTAATCGAGTGAGAATCAATTAGTCCGAAAATCCAAGGCTAACACCCACCCGAAAACCAAGTTCAATCTTGCTTGGGGGGAAAGTCTTTTACCCATAAAATTGAAGCATAAAACCAACTAAAAGGGGGTTGGATATGAAAAAGGTTAGAAATATAAGGCTTATACCTATTAAAATGGGCCTAGTCGAGTGAGGATCAATCTATTAGAAAATCCAAGGCTAACACCCACCCGAAAACCAAGTTCAATCTTGCTTGGGGGGAAAGTCTTTTACCCATAAAATTGAAGCATAAAACCAACTAAAAGGGGGTTGGATATGAAAAAGGTTAGAAATATAAGTTTATAAATATTAGAATGGGCCTAGTCCAGTGTGGATCAATTTATTCGACAATCCAAGGCTAACACGCACTCAAAACCAATTTCAATCATTCTTGGGGAAAAGTGTATTCCCATAAAATTGAATACTCGAGTGAGGATCAATCTATTCGAAAATCCAAGGCTCACACCCACCCAAAACCAAGTCAATCACGCTTGGGGAAAAGTCTATTGTCCATAAAATTAAAGCCTGATAGAAACTAAAAGGGTTTGCAGATAAACAAGGTTAGAAATCTAAGGCTAATACTCATTTAAATGGGGATACTCGAGTGAGGATCAATTTGTCCAAAAATGCAAGGCTAACACCCACCGAAAACCAAGTTCAATCACACTTGGGGAAAAGTCTATTGTCCATAAAATTGAATCCTGATAGAAACTAAAAGGGTTTGCATATAAACAAGGTGAGCAATATAAGGCTAATACTCATTTAAATGGGGCTAGTCGAGGGAGGATCAATTTGTCCGAAAATCCAAGGCTAACACCCACCCGAAAACCAAGTTAAATCATGCGTAGGGGGAAAGTCTATTACCATAAAATTGAAGCATAAAACCAACTAAAAAGGGCTTGAATATGAAAAAGGTTAGAAATATAAGGTTTATACCTATTAAAATGGGCCTAGTTGATTGAGGATCAATCTATTATAAAATCCAAGGCTAACACTCACCCAAAAACCAAGTTCAATCACGCTTGGGGGAAAAGTCTATTACCCATAAAATTTAAGCATAAAACCAACTAAAAAGGTTTGTATATGAAAAAGGTTAGAAATATAAGGCTTATACCTATTAAAATGGGGCTAGTCGAGTGAGGATCAATCTATTCGAAAATCGAAGGCTAACACCCACCCAAAAACCAAGTTCAATCACGCTTGGGGGAAAAGTCTATTGTCCATAAAATTGAAGCCTGATACAAACTAAAAAGGGTTTGGATATGAACAAGGTTAGAAATCTAAGGCTAATACTCATTAAAATGGGCCTAGTCGAGTGAGGATTAATTTGTCCGAAAATCCAAGGCTAACACCCACCCAAAAACAAAGTTTAATCATGCTTAGGGGGAAAGTCTATTACCCATAAAATTTAAGCATAAAACCAACTAAAAAGGGCTTGAATATGAAAAAGGTTAGAAATATAAGGCTTATACCTATTAAAATGGGCATAGTCGAGTGAGGATCAATCTATTAGAAAATCCAAGGCTAACACCCACCCAAAAACCAAGTTTAATCACGCTTGGGGGAATAGTCTATTAGCCATTAAATTTAAGCATAAAAGCAACTAAAAAGGTCTTGAACATGAAAATGGTTAGAAATATAAGGCTTATACCTATTAAAATGGGCCTAGTCCGAGTGTGGATCAATTTATTCGACAATCCAAGGCTAACACGCACCCAAAACCAAGTTCAATCATGCTTGGGGAAAAGTGTATTCCCATAAAATTGAATACTCGAGTGAGGATCAATCTATTCGAAAATCCAAGGCTCACACCCACCCAAAACCAAGTCAATCACGCTTGGGGAAAAGTCTATTGTCCATAAAATTAAAGCCTGATAGAAACTAAAAGGGTTTGCAGATAAACAAGGTTAGAAATCTTAGGCTAATACTCATTTAAATGGGGTTAGTGGAGTGAGGTTCACTTTTTGAGAACATCCATGGCTAACACCCACCCAAAAACCAAGTTCAATCACGCTTTGGGGAAAAGTCTATTCTCCATAAAATTGAATCCTGATAGAAACTAAAAAGGGTTTGCATATAAACAAGGTTAGCAATCTAAGGCTAATACTCATTTAAATGGGGCTAGTCGAGTGAGGATCAATTTGTCCAAAAATCCAAGGCTAACACCCACCCAAAAACCAAGTTTAATCATGCTTGGGGGGAAAGTCTATTACCATAAAATTGAAGCATAAAACCAACTAAAAAGGGCTTGAATATGAAAAAGGTTTAAAATATAAGGCTTATACCTATTAAAATGGGCCTAGTCGAGTGAGGATCTATCTATTCGAAAATCCAAGGCTAACACCCACCCATAAACCAAGTTAAATCGTGCTTAGGGGAAAATATATTAACCATAAAATTGAAGCATAAAACCAACTAAAAAGGGATTGAATATAAAAAAGGTTAGAAATAGAAGGCTTATACCTATTAAAATGGGCCTAGTCGAGTGAGGATCAATCTATTCGAAAATCTAAGGCTAACGTCCACCCAAAAACCAAGTTCAATCATCCTTGGGGGAAAAGTCTATTGTCCATAAAATTGAAGCCTGATACAAACTAGAAAGGGTTTGTATATGAACAAGGTTAGAAATCTAAGGCTAATACTCATTTAAATGGGCCTAATCGAGTGAGGATCAATTAGTCCGAAAATCCAAGGCTAACACCCACCCGAAAACCAAGTTCAATCTTGCTTGGGGGAAAGTCTTTTACCCATAAAATTGAAGCATAAAACCAACTAAAAAGGGGTTGGATATGAAAAAGGTTAGAAATATAAGGCTTATACCTATTAAAATGGGCCTAGTCGAGTGAGGATCAATCTATTAGAAAATCCAAGGCTAACACCCACCCGAAAACCAAGTTTAATCGTATGTGGGGGAAAGTCTATTACCCATAAAATTGAAGCATAAAACCAACTAAAAAGGGCTTGGACATTAAAAAGGTTAGAAATATAAGTTTATACATATTAAAATGGGCCTAGTTCAGTGTGGATCAATTTATTCGACAATCCAAGGCTAACACGCACCCAAAAACCAAGTTCAATCATGCTTGGGGGAAAAGTGTATTCCCATAAAATTGAATACTCGAGTGAGGATCAATCTATTCGAAAATCCAAGGCTCACACCCACCCAAAAACCAAGTCAATCACGCTTGGGGGAAAAGTCTATTGTCCATAAAATTGAAGCCTGATACAAACTAAAAAGGGTTTGGATATGAACAAGGTTAAAAATCTAAGGCTAATACTCATTTAAATGGGGTTAGTCGAGTGAGGATCAATTTGTCCGAAAATCCAAGGCTAACACCCACCCAAAAACCAAGTTCAATCAAACTTGGGGGAAAAGTCTATTGTCCGTAAAATTTAAGCCTGATACAAACTAAAAAGGGTTTGGATATGAATAAGGTTAGAAATCTAAGGCTAATACTCATTTAAATGGGGTTAGTCGAGTGAGGATCAATTTGTCCGAAAATCCAAGGCTAACACCCACCCAAAAACCAAGTTTAATCATGCTTGGGGGGGAAGTCTATTACCCATAAAATTGAAGCATAAAACCAACTAAAAAGGGCTTTAATATGAAAAAGGTTTAAAATATAAGACTTATACCTATTAAAATGGGCCTAGTCGAGTGAGGATCAATCTATTCGAAAATTCAAGGCTAACACCCACCCAAAAACCAAGTTTAATCATGCTTAGGGGGAAAGTCTATTCCCCATAAAATTGAAGCATAAAACCAACTAAAAAGGGCTTGAATATGAAAAAGGTTAGAAATATAAGGCTTATAACTATTAAAATGGGCGTAGTCAAGTGAGGATCAATCTTTTCGAAAATACAAGGCTAACACCCACCCAAAAACCAAGTTCAATCATGTTTGGGGGAAAAGTCTATTGTCCATAAAATTGAAGCCTGATACGAACTAAAAAGGGTTTGATATGAACAAGGTTAGAAATCTAAGGCTAATACTCATTTAAATGGGGCTAGTCGAGAGAGGATCAATTTGTCCGAAAATCCAAGGCTAACACCCACCCAAAAACCAAGTTTAATCTTGCTTGGGGGGAAAGTCTTTTACCCATAAAATTGAAGCATAAAACCAACTAAAAAGGGGTTGGATATGAAAAAGGTTAGAAATATAAGGCTTATACCTATTAAAATGGGTCTAGTCGAGCGACGATCAATTTGTCCGAAAATCCAAGGCTAACACCCACCCAAAAACCAAGTTTAATCGATGCGTGGGGAAAGTCTTTTACCCATAAAATTGAAGCATAAAACCAACTAAAAGGGGGTTGGATATGAAAAAGGTTAGAAATATAAGTTTATAAATATTAGAATGGGCCTAGTCCAGTGTGGATCAATTTATTCGACAATCCAAGGCTAACACCCACCAAAAAACCAAGTTCAATCACGTTTGGGGGAAAAGTCTATTGTCCATAAAATTGAATACTCGAGTGAGGATCAATCTATTCGAAAATCCAAGGCTCACACCCACCCAAAACCAAGTCAATCACGCTTGGGGAAAAGTCTATTGTCCATAAAATTAAAGCCTGATAGAAACTAAAAGGGTTTGCGAGATAAACAAGGTTAGAAATCTAAGGCTAATACTCATTTAAATGGGGATACTCGAGTGAGGATCAATTTGTCCAAAAATCCAAGGCTAACACCCACCCTAAAACCAAGTTCAATCACACTTGGGGAAAAGTCTATTCTCCATAAAATTGAATCCTGATAGAAACTAAAAAGGGTTTGCATATAAACAAGGTTAGAAATATAAGGTTAATACTCAATTAAATGGGGCTAGTCGAGAGAGGATCAATTTGTCCGAAAATCCAAGGCTAACACCCACCCAAAAACCAAGTTTAATCATGCTTGGGGGGAAAGTCTATTACCATAAAATTGAAGCATAAAACCAACTAAAAAGGGCTTGAATATGAAAAAGGTTTAAAATATAAGGCTTATACCTATTAAAATGGGCCTAGTCGAGTGAGGATCTATCTATTCGAAAATCCAAGGCTAACACCAACCCAAAAACCAAGTTAAAACGTGCTTAGGGGGAAAATATATTACCCATAAAATTTAAGCATAAAACCAACTAAAAAGGTTTGTATATGAAAAAGGTTAGAAATATAAGGCTTATACCTATTAAAATGGACCTAGTCGAGTGAGGATCAATCTATTCGAAAATCCAAGGCTAACACCCACCCAAAAACCAAGTTCAATCACGCTTGGGGGAAAAGTCTATTGTCCATAAAATTGAAGCCTGATACAAACTAAAAAGGGTTTGGATATGAACTAGGTTAGAAATCTAAGGCTAATACTCAATTAAATGGGCCTAGTCGAGTGAGGATTAATCTATTCGAAAATCCAAGCCTAATACCCACCCAAAAACCTAGTTCAATCACGCTTGGGGGAAAAGTCTATTGTCCATAAAATTGAAGCCTGATACAAACTAAAAAGGGTTTGGATATGAAAAAGGTTAGAAATATAAAACTAATACTCATTTAAATGTGGCTAGTCGAGCGAGGATCAATTTGTCCCAAAATCCAAGGCTAATACCCACCTAAAAACCAAGTTTAATCATGCTTAGGGGGAAAGTCTATTACCCATAAAACCAACTAAAAGGGGTTTGATATGAAAAAGGTTAGAAATATAAGGGTTATACCTATAAAATGGGCCTAGTCGATTGAGGATCAATCTATTCGAAAATCCAAGGCTAACAGCCACCCAAAAACCAAGCTCAATCACGCTTGGGGGATAAGTCTATTACCCATTAAATTGAGCGTGATACAAACAAAAAGGGTTGGATATGGAAAGCGTTAGAAATATAAAACTAATACTCATTTAAATGGGGCTAGTCGAGTGATGATCAATTAGTCCAGAAAATCCAAAGTGACACCCACCGAAAACCAAGTTTAATCGTGCTTGGGGAAAGTCTATTACCCATAAAATTGAAGCATAAAACCAACTAAAAGGGGTTGGATATGAAAAAGGTTAGAAATATAAGGGTTATACCTATTAAAATGGGCCTAGTCGATTGAGGATCAATCTATTCTAAAATCCCTGGCTAACAACCACCCAAAACCAAGTTCAAACATGCTTGGGGGGGAAAGTCCATTAACCATAAAATTTAAGCGTGATACCAACAAAAAAAAAGGTTGGATATGAAAAAGGTTAGAAATATAAAACTAATACTCATTTAAATGGAGCTAGTCGAGCGAGGATCAATTTGTCCGAAAATCCACGGCTAACACCCACCCGAAAACCAAGTTCAATCTTGCTTGGGGAAAGTCTTTTACCCATAAAATTGAAGCATAAAACCAACTAAAAGGGGTTGGATATGAAAAAGGTTAGAAATATAGGGCTTATACCTATTAAAATGGGCCTAGTCGAGTGAGGATCAATCTATTAGAAAATCCAAGGCTAACAACCACCCAAAAACCAAGTTGAATCATGCATGGGGAAAAATATATTCTCATAAAATTGAATCCTCATACCAACTAAAAGGGCTTGGATATAAACAAGGTTAGAAATCTAAGGCTAATACTCATTTAAATGGGGCTAGTCGAGTGATGATCAATTAGTCCGAAAATCCAAGGTGACACCCACCGAAAACCAAGTTTAATCGTGCTTGGGGGAATGTCTATTACCCATAAAATTGAAGCATAAAACCAACTAAAAGGGGTTGGATATGAAAAGGTTAGAAATATAAGGGTTATACCTATTAAAATGGGCCTAGTCGATTGAGGATCAATCTATTCTAAAATCCAAGGCTAACACCCACCCAAAACCAAGCTCAATCACGCTTGGGGAAAAGTCTATTGTCCATAAAATTGAAGCGTGATACCAACAAAAAAGGGTTGGATATGGAAAAGGTTAGAAATATAAAACTAATACTCATTTAAATGGAGCTAGTCGAGCGAGGATCAATTTGTCCGGAAAATCCACGACTAACACCCACCCGAAAACCAAGTTCAATCTTCCTTGGGGGAAAGTCTTTTACCCATAAAACCAACTAAAAGGGCTTGAATATGAAAAAGGTTAGAAATATAAGGCTTATAACTATTCAAATGGGCGTAGTCGAGTGAGGATCAATCTTTTCGAAAATACAAGGCTAACACCCACCCAAAAACCAAGTTCAATCATGCTTGGGGGAAAAGTATATTCCCATAACATGGAAGCCTAATACCAACTAAAAAGGGCTTGGATATAAACAAGGTTAGAAATCTCAGGCTAATACTCATTTAAATGGGGCTAGTCGAGTGATGATCAATTAGTCCGAAAATCCAAGGCTGACACCCACCCGAAAACCAAGTTTAATTGTGCTTGGGGGGAAAGTCTATTACCAATAAAATTGAAGCATAAAACCAACTAAAAGGGGTTGGATATGAAAAAGGTTAGAAATATAAGGGTTATACCTATTAAAATGGACCTAGTCGAGTGAGGATCAATCTATTAGAAAATCCAAGGCTAACAACCACCCAAAACCAAGTTCAATCATGCATGGGGAAAAATATATTCTCATAAAATTGAATCATCATACCAACTAAAAGGGCTTGGATATAAACAAGGTTAGAAATCTAAGGCTAATACTCATTTAAATGGGGCTAGTGGAGTGATGATCAATTAGTCCAAAAATCCAAGGTGACACCCACCGAAAACCAAGTTTAATCGTGCTTGGGGAAAGTCTATTACCCATAAAATTGAAGTATAAAACCAACTAAAAGGGGTTGGATATGAAAAAGGTTAGAAATATAAGGGTTATACCTATTAAAATGGGCCTAGTCGATTGCGGATCAATCTATTCTAAAATCCAAGGCTAACAGCCACCAAAAAACCAAGCTCAATCACGCTTGGGGGAAAAGTCTATTGTCCATAAAATTGAGCGTGATACCAACAAAAAAGGGTTGGATATGGAAAAGGTTAGAAATATAAAACTAATACTCATTTAAATGGAGCTAGTCGAGCGAGGATCAATTTGTCCGGAAAATCCACGACTAACACCCACCCGAAAACCAAGTTCAATCTTGCTTGGGGGAAAGTCTTTTACCCATAAAATTGAAGCATAAAACCAACTAAAAAGGGGTTGGATATGAAAAAGGTTAGAAATATAAGGCTTATACCTATTAAAATGGGCCTAGTCGAGTGAGGATCAATCTATTAGAAAATCCAAGGCTAACACCCACCCAAAACCAAGTTCAATCATGCTTGGGGAAAAGTATATTCCCATAAAATTGAATCCTCATACCAACTAAAAAGGGATTGGATATAAACAAGGTTAGAAATCTAAGGCTAATACTCATTTAAATGGGGCTAGTCGAGTGATGATCAATTAGTCCGAAAATCCAAGCCTGACACCCACGCGAAAACCAAGTTTAATCGTGCGTGGGGGGAAAGTCTATTACCAATAAAATTGAAGCATAAAACCAACTAAAAAGGGCTTGGATATGAAAAAGGTTAGAAATATAAGGGTTATACCTATAAAATGGGCCTAGTCGATTGAGGATCAATCTATTCGAAAATCCAAGGCTAACACCCACCCAAAACCAAGCTCAATCACGCTTGGGGAAAAGTCTATTACCCATTAAATTGAAGCGTGATACCAACAAAAAAGGGTTGGATATGGAAAAGGTTAGAAATATAAAACTAATACTCATTTAAATGGGGCTAGTCGAGTGATGATCAATTGGTCCGAAAATCCAAGGTCGACACCCACCGAAAACCAAGTTTAATCGTGCTTGGGGGAATGTCTATTACCCATAAAATTGAAGCATAAAACCAACTAAAAGGGGTTTGATATGAAAAAGGTTAGAAATATAGGGCTTATACCTATTAAAATGGGCCTAGTCGAGTGAGGATCAATCTATTAGAAAATCCAAGGCTAACAACCACCCAAAAACCAAGTTGAATCATGCATGGGGAAAAATATATTCTCATAAAATTGAATCCTCATACCAACTAAAAGGGCTTGCATATAAACAAGGTTAGAAATCTAAGGCTAATACTCATTTAAATGGGGCTAGTC
This sequence comes from Salix exigua, assembly GCA_032356905.1. Taxonomy (NCBI): domain Eukaryota; kingdom Viridiplantae; phylum Streptophyta; class Magnoliopsida; order Malpighiales; family Salicaceae; genus Salix; species Salix exigua. The sequence continues at coordinate 55,678 of CM063599.1, forward strand.
GAGTGATGATCAATTAGTCCGAAAATCCAAGGTCGACACCCACCGAAAACCAAGTTTAATCGTGCTTGGGGAATGTCTATTACCCATAAAATTGAAGCATAAAACTAACTAAAAGGGGTTGGATATGAAAAAGGTTATAAATATAAGGGTTATACCTATTAAAATGGGCCTAGTCGATTGAGGATCAATCTATTCGAAAATCCAAGGCTAACACCCACCCAAAACCAAGCTCAATCACGCTTGGGGAAAAGTCTATTACCCATTAAATTGAAGCGTGATACCAACAAAAAGGGTTGGATATGGAAAAGGTTAGAAATATAAAACTAATACTCATTTAAATGGGGCTAGTCGAGCGAGGATCAATTTGTCCAGAAAATCCAAGGCTAACACCCACCCGAAAACCAAGTTCAATCTTGCTTGGGGAAAGTCTTTTACCCATAAAACCAACTAAAAGGGGTTGGATATGAAAAAGGTTAGAAATATAAGGCTTATACCTATTAAAATGGGCCTAGTCGAGCGAGGATCAATCTATTAGAAAATCCAAGGCTAACACCCACCCAAAACCAAGTTCAATCATGCTTGGGAGAAAAGTATATTCCCATAAAATTGAATCCTCATACCAACTAAAAAAGGCTTGGATATTAAATAGGTTAGAGATCTCAGGCTAATACTCATTTAAATGGGGCTAGTCGAGTGATGATCAATTAGTCCGAAAATCCAAGGCTGACACCCACCCGAAAACCAAGTTTAATTGTGCTTGGGGGGAAAGTCTATTACCAATAAAATTGAAGCATAAAACCAACTAAAAAGGGGTTGGATATGAAAAAGTTTAGAAATATAAGGGTTATACCTATTAAAATGGACCTAGTCGAGTGAGGATCAATCTATTAGAAAATCCAAGGCTAACAACCACCCAAAACCAAGTTCAATCATGCATGGGGAAAAATATATTCTCATAAAATTGAATCATCATACCAACTAAAAGGGCTTGGATATAAACAAGGTTAGAAATCTAAGGCTAATACTCATTTAAATGGGGCTAGTGGAGTGATGATCAATTAGTCCAAAAATCCAAAGTGACACCCACCGAAAACCAAGTTTAATCATGCGTGGGGGTAAAGTCTATTACCCATAAAATTGAAGCATAAAACCAACAAAAAAGGGATTGAATATGAAAAAGTTTAGAAATATAAGGCTTATACCTATTAAAATGGGCCTAGTCGAGTGAGGATCAATCTATTAGAAAATCCAAGGCTAACACTCACCCAAAACCAAGTTCAATCACGCTTGGGAGAAAAGTCTATTGTCCATAAAATTGAAGCCTGATACAAACTAAAAAGGGTTTGGATATGAAAAACGTTAGGAATATAAAACTAATACTCATTTAAATGGGGCTAGTCGAGCGAGGATTAATTTGTCCGAAAATCCAAGGCTAACACCCACCCAAAAACCAAGTTTAATCATGCTTAGGGGGAAAATCTATTAGCCATTAAATTTAAGCATAAAAGCAACTAAAAAGGGCTTGAACATGAAAAAGGTTAGAAATATAAGGCTTATACCTATTAAAATGGGCATAGTCGAGTGAGGATCAATCTATTAGAAAATCCAAGGCTAACACTCACCCAAAAACCAAGTTCAATCACGCTTGGGGGAAAAGTCTATTACCTATAAAATTTAATCCTCATACCAACTAAAAAGGGCTTGGATATAAACAAGGTTAGAAATCTCAGGTTAATACTCATTTAAATGGGGCTAGTCGAGTGATGATCAATTAGTCCGAAAATCCAAGGTCGACACCCACCGAAAACCAAGTTTAATCATGCTTGGGGGAAAGTCTATTACCCATAAAATTGCAGCATAAAACCAACTAAAAAGGGCTTGAATATGAAAAAGGTTAGAAATATAAGGCTTATACCTATTAAAATGGGCCTAGTCGAGTGACGATCAATGTATTCGAAAAATTAAGGTTAACACCCACCCAAAAACCAAGTTCAATCACGCTTGAGGGAAAAGTCTATTACCCATAAAATTGAAGCGTGATACCAACAAAAAAGGGGTTAGATATGAAAAAGGTTAGAAATATAAAACTAATACTCATTTAAATGTGGCTAGTCGAGCGAGGATCAATTGGTCCGAAAATCCAAGGTGACACCCACCGAAAACCAAGTTTAATCGTGCTTGGGGGAATGTCTATTACCCATAAAATTGAAGCATAAAACCAACTAAAAGGGGTTTGATATGAAAAAGGTTAGAAATATAGGGCTTATACCTATTAAAATGGGCCTAGTCGAGTGAGGATCAATCTATTAGAAAATCCAAGGCTAACAACCACCCAAAAACCAAGTTGAATCATGCATGGGGAAAAATATATTCTCATAAAATTGAATCCTCATACCAACTAAAAGGGCTTGCATATAAACAAGGTTAGAAATCTAAGGCTAATACTCATTTAAATGGGGCTAGTCGAGTGATGATCAATTAGTCCAGAAAATCCAAAGTGACACCCACCGAAAACCAAGTTTAATCATGCTTGGGGGGAAAGTCTATTACCATAAAATTGAAGCATAAAACCAACTAAAAAGGGCTTGAATATGAAAAAGGTTAGAAATATAAGGCTTATACCTATTAAAATAGGCCTAGTCGAGTGAGGATCAATTTGTCCGAAAATCCAATGCTAACACCCATCCAAAAACCAAGTTTAATCATGCTTGGGGGGAAAGTCTATTACCCATAAAATTGAACCTGATACAGACTAAAAAGGGTTTGGATATGAAAAAGGTTAGGAATATAAAACTAATACTCATTTAAATGGGGCTAGTCGAGCGAGGATTAATTTGTCCGAAAATCCAAGGCTAACACTCACCCAAAACCAAGTTCAATCTTGCTTGGGGAAAGTCTTTTACCCATAAAACCAACTAAAAGGGTTTGGATATGAAGAGGTTAGAAATCTAAGGCTTATACCTATTAAAATGGGCCTAGTCGAGTGAGGATCAATCTATTCGAAAATCCAAGGCTAACACACACCCAAAAACAAAGTTCAATCACGCTTCGGAGAAAAGTCTATTACCCATAAAATTGAATCCTCATACCAACTAAAAGGGCTTGGATATAAACAAGGTTAGAAATCTAAGGCTAATACTCATTTAAATGGGGCTAGTCGAGTGATGATCAATTAGTCCAGAAAATCCAAGGTGACACCCACCGAAAACCAAGTTTAATCGTGCTTGGGGGAAAGTCTATTACCCATAAAATTGAAGCATAAAACCAACTAAAAGGGCTTGGATATGAAAAAGGTTAGAAATATAAGGGTTATACCTATTAAAATGGGCCTAGTCGATTGAGGATCTATCTATTCTAAAATCCAAGGCTAACACCCACCCAAAAACCAAGCTCAATCACGCTTGGGGAAAAGTCTATTGTCCATAAAATTGAAGCGTGATACCAACAAAAAGGGTTGGATATGGAAAAGGTTAGAAATATAAAACTAATACTCATTTAAATGGAGCTAGTCGAGCGAGGATCAATTTGTCCGAAAATCCACGGCTAACACCCACCGAAAACCAAGTTCAATCTTGCTTGGGGAAAGTCTTTTACCCATAAAATTGAAGCATAAAACCAACTAAAAGGGGTTGGATATGAAAAAGGTTAGAAATATAGGGCTTATACCTATTAAAATGGGCCTAGTCCAGTGAGGATCAATCTATTAGAAAATCTAAGGCTAACAACCACCCAAAAACCAAGTTGAATCATGCATGGGGAAAAATATATTCTCATAAAATTGAATCCTCATACCAACTAAAAGGGCTTGGATATAAACAAGGTTAGAAATCTAAGGCTAATACTCATTTAAATGGGGCTAGTCGAGTGATGATCAATTAGTCCAGAAAATCCAAGGTGACACCCACCGAAAACCAAGTTTAATCGTGCTTGGGGAATGTCTATTACCCATAAAATTTAAGCATAAAACCAACTAAAAAGGGATTGAATATGAAAAAGGTTAGAAATATAAGGTTTATACCTATTAAAATGGGCCTAGTTGATTGAGGATCAATCTATTCGAAAATCCAAGGCTAACACCCACCCAAAACCAAGCTCAATCACGCTTGGGGAAAAGTCTATTACCCATTAAATTGAAGCGTGATACCAACAAAAAGGGTTGGATATGGAAAAGGTTAGAAATATAAAACTAATACTCATTTAAATGGGGCTAGTCGAGTGATGATCAATTAGTCCGAAAATCCAAGGTGACACCCACCCGCAAACCAAGTTTAATCATGCTTAGGGGGAAAGTCTATTACCATAAAATTGAAGCATAAAACCAACTAAAAAGGGCTTGAATATGAAAAAGGTTAGAAATATAAGGCTTATACCGATTAAAATGGGTCTAGTCGAGTGAGGATCAATCTATTCGAAAATTCAAGGCTAACACCCACCCAAAAACCAAGTTCAATCAAGCTTGGGGGAAAAGTCTATTGTCCATAAAATTGAAGCGTGATACCAACAAAAAAAGGGTTGGATATGAAAAAGGTTAGAAATATAAGGCTAATACTCATTTAAATGTGGCTAGTCGAGCGAGAATTAATTTGTCCGAAAATCCAAGGCTAACACCCACCCGAAAACATAGTTTAATCATGCTTGGGGGGAAGCATATTACCCATAAAATTTAAGCATAAAACCAACTAAAAAGGGATTGAATATGAAACAGATTAGAAATATAAGGCTTATACCTATTAAAATGGGCCTAGTCGAGTGAGGATCAATGTATTCGAAAATCCAAGTCTAACACCCACCCAAAAACCTAGTTCAATCACGCTTGGGGAAAAGTCTATTGTCCATAAAATTGAAGCCTGATACAAACTAAAAAGGGTTTGGATATGAACAAGGTTAGAAATATAAGGCTAATACTCATTTAAATGGGGCTAGTCGAGCGAGGATCAATTTGACCGAAAATCCATGGCTAACACCAATCCAAAAACCAAGTTCAATCACGCTTGGGGGAAAAGTCTATTACCCATAAAATTGAAGCCTGATACAAACTAAAAAGGGTTTGGATATGAACAAGGTTAGAAATCTAAGGCTAATACTCATTTAAATGGGGCTAGTCGAGTGAATATCAATCTATTCGAAAAATCCAAGGCTAACACCCACCCAAAAACCAAGTTGAATCATGCATGGGGAAAAATATATTCTCATAAAATTGAATCCTCATACCAACTAAAAGGGCTTGCATATAAACAAGGTTAGAAATCTAAGGCTAATACTCATTTAAATGGGGCTAGTCGAGTGATGATCAATTAGTCCGAAAATCCAAGGTGACACCCACCCGAAAACCAAGTTTAATCGTGGCTTGGGGAATGTCTATTACCCATAAAATTGAAGCATAAAACTAACTAAAAGGGGTTGGATATGAAAAAGGTTATAAATATAAGGCTTATACCTATTAAAATGGGGCTAGTCGAGTGAGGATCAATTTGTCCGAAAATCCAAGGCTAACACCTACCCGAAAACCAAGTTGAATCATGCTTGGGTGGAAAGTCTATTACCCATAAAATTGAACCTGATACAGACTAAAAAGGGTTTGGATATGAAAAAGGTTAGGAATATAAAACTAATACTCATTTAAATGGGGCTAGTCGAGCGAGGATGAATTTGTCCGAAAATCCAAGGCTAACACTCACCCAAAAACCAAGTTTAATCATGCTTAGGGGGAAAATCTATTAGCCATAAAACCAACTAAAAAGGGGTTGGATATGAAAAAGGTTAGAAATATAAGGCTTATACCTATTAAAATGGGTCTAGTCGAGCGACGATCAATTTGTCCGAAAATCCAAGGCTAACACCCACCCAAAAACCAAGTTTAATCATGCTTGGGGGGAAAGTCTATTACCATAAAATTGAAGCATAAAACCAACTAAAAAGGGCTTGGATATAAACAAGGTTAGAAATCTAAGGCTAATACTCATTTAAATGGGGCTAGTGGAGTGATGATCAATTAGTCCGAAAATCCAAAGTCGACACCCACCCAAAACCAAGTTTAATCATGCTTAGGGGGAAAGTCTATTACCCATAAAATTTAAGCATAAAACCAACTAAAAATGGCTTGAATATGAAACAGGTTAGAAATATAAGGGTTATACCTATTAAAATGGGCCTAGTCGAGTGAGGGTCAATCTATTATAAAATCCAAGGTTAACACGCACCCAAAAACCAAGTTCAATCATGCATGGGGAAAAATATATTCTCATAAAATTGAATCATCATACCAACTAAAAGGGCTTGGATATAAACAAGGTTAGAAATCTAAGGCTAATACTCATTTAAATGGGGCTAGTGGAGTGATGATCAATTAGTCCAAAAATCTAAGGTCGACACCCACCGAAAACCAAGTTTAATCGTGCTTGGGGTAAAGTCTATTACCATAAAATTGAAGCATAAAACCAACTAAAAAGGGTTTGAATATGAAAAAGGTTAGAAATATAAGGCTTATACCTATTAAAATGGGTCTAGTCGAGTGAGGATCAATCTATTCGAAAATTCAAGGCTAACACCCACCCAAAAACCAAGTTCAATCAAGCTTGGGGGAAAAGTCTATTGTCCATAAAATTGAAGCGTGATACCAACAAAAAAAGGGTTGGATATGAAAAAGGTTAGAAATATAAGGCTAATACTCATTTAAATGTGGCTAGTCGAGCGAGAATTAATTTGTCCGGAAAATCCACGACTAACACCCACCCGAAAACCAAGTTCAATCTTACTTGGGGGAAAGTTTTTACCCATAAAATTGAAGCATAAAACCAACTAAAAGGGGTTGGATATGAAAAAGGTTAGAAATATAAGGCTTATACCTATTAAAATGGGCCTAGTCAAGTGAGGATCAATCTATTAGAAAATCCAAGGCTAACACTCACTCAAAATACAAGTTCAATCACGCTTGGGGGAAAAGTCTATTACCCATAAAATTTAAGCATAAAACCAACTAAAAAGGTTTGTATATGAAAAAGGTTAGAAATATAAGGCTAATACTCATTTAAATGTGGCTAGTCGAGCGAGAATTAATTTGTTCGAAAATCCAAGGCTAACACCCACCCAAAAACCAAGTTTAGTCATGCTTAGGGGGAAAGTCTATTACCCATAAAATTTAAGCATAAAACCAACTAAAAAGGGCTTGAATATGAAAAAGGTTAGAAATATAAGGTTTATACCTATTAAAATGGGCCTAGTTGATTGAGGATCAATCTATTCGAAAATCCAAGGCTAACACCCACCCAAAAACCAAGTTCAATCACGCTTGGGGGAAAAGTCTATTGTCCATAAAATTGAAGCTTGATACAAACTAAAAAGGGTTTTGATATGAAAAAGGTTAGGAATATAAAACTAATACTCATTTAAATGAGGCTAGTCGAGCAAGGATGAATTTGTCCGAAAGTCCAAGGCTAACACCCACCCAAAAACCAAGTTTAATCATGCTTGGGGAAAGTCTTTTACCCATAAAATTGAAGCATAAAACCAACTAAAAGGGGTTGGATATGAAAAAGGTTAGAAATATAGGGCTTATACCTATTAAAATGGGCCTAGTCCGAGTGAGGATCAATCTATTAGAAAATCTAAGGCTAACAACCACCCAAAACCAAGTTGAATCATGCATGGGGAAAAATATATTCTCATAAAATTGAATCCTCATACCAACTAAAAAACGCTTGAATATAAAAAAGATTAGAAATATAAGGCTTATACTCATTTAAATGGGCCTAGTCGAGCGAGGATCAATTTGTCCGAAAATCCAAGGCTAACACCCACCAGAAAACCAAGTTCAATCATGCTTGGTGGAAAAGTTTATTACCCATAAAATTGAAGCATAAAACCAACTAAAAAGGGCTTGAATATGAAAAAGGTTAGAAATATAAGGCTTATACCTATTAAAATGGGCATAGTCGAGTAAGGATCAATCTATTCGAAAATCCAAGGCTAACACCTACTCAAAAGCCAACTTCAATCACGCTTGGGGGAAAATTCTATTACCCATAAAATTGAAGCGTGATACCAACAAAAAAAAGGTTGGATATGAAAAAGGTTAGAAATATAAAACTACTACTCATTTAAATGGGGCTAGTCGAGTGAGTATCAATTTGTCCGAAAATCCAAGGCTAACACCCACCCAAAAACCAAGTTTAGTCATGCTTAGGGGGAAAGTCTATTACCCATAAAATTTAAGCATAAAACCAACTAAAAAGGGCTTGAATATGAAAAAGGTTAGAAATATAAGGTTTATACCTATTAAAATGGGCCTAGTTGATTGAGGATCAATCTATTATAAAATCCAAGGCTAACACTCACCCAAAAACCAAGTTCAATCAAGCTTGGGGGAAAAGTCTATTGTCCATAAAATTGAAGCGTGATACCAACAAAAAAAGGGTTGGATATGAAAAAGGTTAGAAATATAAGGCTAATACTCATTTAAATGTGGCTAGTCGAGCGAGAATTAATTTGTTCGAAAATCCAAGGCTAACACCCACCCAAAAACCAAGTTTAGTCATGCTTAGGGGGAAAGTCTATTACCCATAAAATTTAAGCATAAAACCAACTAAAAAGGTTTGTATATGAAAAAGGTTAGAAATATAAGGCTTATACCTATTAAAATGGACCTAGTCGAGTGAGGATCAATTTATCCGAAAATTCTAGGTTAACACCCACCCAAAAACCAAGTTAAAATATGCTTGGGAAAACGTGTATTTCCATAAAATTGAATCCTCATACCAACTAAAAAGGGCTTGGATATGAACAAGGTTATAAATCTAAGGCTAATACTCATTTAAATGGGGCTAGTCGAATGAGGATTAATTTGTCCGAAAATCCAAGGCTAACACCCACCCAAAAACCAATTTCAATCTTGCTTGGGGGAAAAGTCTATTACCCATAAAATTGAAGCATAATACCAACTAAAAAGGGTTTGGATAAGAAAAATGTTAGAAATATAGGGCTTATACCTATTAAAATGGGCATAGTCGAGTGAGGATCAATCTATTAGAAAATCCAAGGCTAACAACCACCCAAAACCAAGTTGAATCATGCATGGGGAAAAATATATTCTCATAAAATTGAATCCTCATACCAACTAAAAGGGCTTGGATAGAAACAAGGTTAGAAATCTAAGGCTAATACTCATTTAAATGGGGCTAGTCGAGTGATGATCAATTAGTCCGAAAATCCAAGGTCGACACCCACCCGAAAACCAAGTTTAATCGTGCTTGGGGGAATGTCTATTACCCATAAAATTGAAGCATAAAACCAACTAAAAGGGCTTGAATATGAAAAAGGTTAGAAATATAAGGCTTATACCTATTAAAATGGGCCTAGTCGAGTGAGGATCAATCTAGTCGAAAATCCAAGGCTAACACGCACCCAAAAACCAAATTTAATCATGCTTAGGGGAAAAGTCTATTACTCATAAAATTGAAGCGTGATACCAACAAAAAAAGGGTTGGATATGAAAAAGGTTACAAATATAAAACTAATACTCATTTAAATGAGGCTAGTCGAGTGATGATCAATTAGTCCGAAAATCCAAGGTCGACACTCCACCGAAAACCAAGTTTAGTCATGCTTAGGGGGAAAGTCTATTACCCATAAAATTTAAGCATAAAACCAACTAAAAAGGGCTTGAATATGAAAAAGGTTAGAAATATAAGGTTTATACCTATTAAAATGGGCCTAGTTGATTGAGGATCAATCTATTATAAAATCCAAGGCTAACACTCACCCAAAAACCAAGTTCAATCACGCTTGGGGGAAAAGTCTATTGTCCATAAAATTGAAGCCTGATACAAACTAAAAAGGGTTTGGATATGAACAAGGTTAGAAATCTAAGGCTAATACTCATTTAAATGGGGCTAGTCGAGTGAGGATCAATTCGTCTCGAAAATCCAAGGCTAACACACACCCGAAAACCAAGTTTAATCATGCTAGGGGGAAAAGTGTATTACCCATAAAATTTAAGCATAAAACCAACTAAAAAGGTTTGTATATGAAAAAGGTTAGAAATATAAGGCTTATACCTATTAAAATGGACCTAGTCGAGTGAGGATCAATCTATTCGAAAATCCAAGGCTAACACCCACCCAAAAACCAAGTTCAATCATGTTTGGGAAAACGTGTATTTCCATAAAATTGAATCCTCATACCAACTAAAAAGGGCTTGGATATGAACAAGGTTATAAATCTAAGGCTAATATTCATTTAAATGGGGCGAGTCGAGTGAGGATCAATCTATTAGAAAATCCAAGGCTAACACCCACCCAAAAACCAAGTTTAATCACGCTTGGGGGAATAGTCTATTAGCCATTAAATTTAAGCATAAAAGCAACTAAAAAGGGCTTGAACATGAAAATGGTTAGAAATATAAGGCTTATACCTATTAAAATGGGCCTAGTTGAGTGACGATCAATCTATTATAAAATCCAAGGCTAACACTCACCCAAAAACCAAGTTCAATCACGCTTGGGGAAAAATATATTCTCATAAAATTGAATCCTCATACCAACTAAAAGGGCTTGGATAGAAACAAGGTTAGAAATCTAAGGCTAATACTCATTTAAATGGGGCTAGTCGAGTGATGATCAATTAGTCCGAAAATCCAAGGTCGACACCCACCGAAAACCAAGTTTAATCGTGCTTGGGGGAATGTCTATTACCCATAAAATTGAAGCATAAAACCAACTAAAAAGGGGTTGGAAATGAAAAAGGTTAGAAATATAAGGGTTATACCTATTAAAATGGGCCTAGTCTAGTGAGGATCAATCTATTAGAAAATCCAAGGCTAACAACCACCCAAAAACCAAGTTGAATCATGCATGGGGAAAATATATTCTAATAAAATTGAATCCTCATACCAACTAAAAAGGGCTTGGATATGAACAAGGTTAGAAATCTAAGGCTAATAATCATTTAAATGGGGCTAGTCGAGTGAGGATCAATTTGTCTCGAAAATCCAAGGCTAACACCCACCCGAAAACCAAGTTTAAATCATGCTTGGGGGAAAGTCTATTACCCATAAAATTGCAGCATAAAACCAACTAAAAAGGGCTTGAATATGAAAAAGGTTAGAAATATAAGGCTTATACCTATTAAAATGGGCCTAGTCGATTGAGGATCAATCTATTATAAAATCCAAGGCTAACACTCACCCAAAAACCAAGTTCAATCACGCTTGGGGGAATAGTCTATTACCCATAAAATTGAAGCGTGATACCACCAAAAAAGGGTTGGATATGAAAAAGGTTAGAAATATAAAACTAATACTCATTTAAATGGGGCTAGTCGAGCGAGGATCAATTTGTCCGAAAATCCAAGGCTAACACTCACCCGAAAACATAGTTTAATCATGTTTGGGGGGAAAGTCTATTACCATAAAATTGAAGCATAAAACCAACTAAAAAGGGTTTGAATATGAAAAAGGTTAGAAATATAAGGCTTATACCTATTAAAATGGGTCTAGTCGAGTGAGGATCAATCTATTCCAAAATCCAAGTCTAACACCCACCCAAAACCAAGTTGAATCATGCATGGGGAAAAATATATTCTCATAAAATTGAATCCTCATACCAACTAAAAGGGTTTGGATATGAACAAGGTTATAAATCTAAGGCTAATACTCATTTAAAAGGGGCTAGTCGAGGGAGGATCAATTTGTCCGAAAATCCAAGGCTAACACTCACCCGAAAACCCAGTTTAATCATGCTAGGGGGCAAAATCTATTACCTATAAAATTGACGCATAAAACCAACTAAAAAGGGCATGAATATGAAAAAGGTTAGAAATATAAGGCTTATACCCATTAAAATGGGCCTAGTCGAGTGAGGATCAATCTATTCGAAAATACAAGGCTAACACCCACCCAAAAACCAAGGTCAATCATGCTTGGGGGAAAAATCTATTACCTATAAAATTGAAGCGTGATACCAACAAAAAAAGGGTTGGATATGAAAAAGGTTAGAAATATAAAACTAATACTCATTTAAATGTGGCTAGTCGAGCGAGGATCAATTTGTCCCAAAATCCAAGGCTAATACCCACCCAAAACCGAAGTTTAATCATGCTTAGGGGGAAAGTCTATTACCCATAAAATTTAAGCATAAAACCAACTAAAAAGGGCTTGAATATGAAACAGGTTAGAAATATAAGGCTTATACCTATTAAAATGGGCCTAGTCGAGTGAGGATCAATCTATTCGAAAATCCAAGCCTCACACCCACCCAAAAACCAAGTTCAAGCACGTTTGGGCGAAAAGTCTATTGTCCATAAAATTGAAGCGTGACACCAACAAAAAAAGGGTTGGATATGAAAAAGGTTAGAAATCTAAGGCTAATACTCATTTAAATGGGGCTAGTCGAGCGACGATCAATTTGTCCCAAAATCCAAGGCTAATACCCACCTAAAAACCAAGTTTAATCATGCTTAGGGGGAAAGTCTATTACCCATAAAATTTAAGCATAAAACCAACTAAAAGGGGTTGGTTATGAAATAGGATATAAATATAAGGCTTATACCTATTAAAATGGGCCTAGTCGAGTGAGGATCAATCTATTAGAAAATCCAAGGCTAACACGCACCCAAAAACCAAGTTCAATCATGCTTGGGGGAAAAGTGTATTCCCATAAAATTGAATACTCATACCAACTAAAAAGGACTTGGATATGAAAAAGATTAGAAATCTAAGGCTAATACTCATTTAAATGGGGCTAGTCGAGGGAGGATCAATCTATTCGAAAATCCAAGGCTAACACCCACCCAAAAACCAAGTTCAATCTTGCTTGGGGAAAGTCTTTTACCCATAAAATTGTAGCATAAAACCAACTAAAAGGGGTTGGATATGAAAAAGGTTAGAAATATAGGTCTTATACCTATTAAAATGGGCCTAGTCGAGTGAGGATCAATTTATTAGAAAATCCAAGGCTTACAACCACCCAAAACCAAGTTCAATCATGCATGGGGAAAAATATATTCTCATAAAATTGAATCCTCATACCAACTAAAAGGGCTTGGATAGAAACAAGGTTAGAAATCTAAGGCTAATACTCATTTAAATGGGGCTAGTCGAGTGATGATCAATTAGTCCGAAAATCCAAGGTCGACACCCACCCGAAAACCAAGTTTAATCGTGCTTGGGGGAATGTCTATTACCCATAAAATTGAAGCATAAAACCAACTAAAAGGGGTTGGAAATGAAAAAGGTTAGAAATATAAGGGTTATACCTATTAAAATGGGCCTAGTCTAGTGAGGATCAATCTATTAGAAAATCCAAGGCTAACAACCACCCAAAACCAAGTTGAATCATGCATGGGGAAAATATATTCTAATAAAATTGAATCCTCATACCAACTAAAAGGGCTTGGATATAAACAAGGTTAGAAATCTAAGGCTAATACTCATTTAAATGGGGCTAGTCGAGTGATGATCAATTAGTCCAGAAAATCCAAGGTCGACACCCACCGAAAACCAAGTTTAATCGTGCTTGGGGAATTTCTATTACCCATAAAATTGAAGCATAAAACCAACTAAAAGGGGTTGGATATGAAAAAGGTTAGAAATATAAGGGTTATACCTATTAAAATGGGCCTAGTCGATTGAGGATCAATCTATTCGAAAATCCAAGGCTAACACCCACCCAAAACCAAGCTCAATCACGCTTGGGGAAAAGTCTATTACCCATTAAATTGAAGCGTGATACCAACAAAAAAGGGTTGGATATGGAAAAGGTTAGAAATATAAAACTAATACTCATTTAAATGGGGCTAGTCGAGTGATGATCAATTAGTCCGAAAATCCAAGACCAACACCAACCCAAAAACCAAGTTCAATCGCGCTTGGGGAAAGTCTATTACCAATAAAATTGAAGCCTCATACTAACTAAAAAGGCTTGGATATGAAAAAGGTTAGAAATATAAGGCTTATAACTATTAAAATGGGCGTAGTCGAGTGGGGATCAATCTATTCGAAAATCCAAGACCAACACCAACCCAAAAACCAAGTTCAATCGCGCTTGGGGAAAGTCTATTACCAATAAAATTGAAGCCTCACACTAACTAAAATGGCTTGAATATGAAACAGGTTAGAAATATAAGGGTTATACCTATTAAAATGGGCCTAGTCGAGTGAGGGTCAATCTATTATAAAATCCAAGGTTAACACTCACCCAAAAACCAAGTTCAATCACGCTTAGGGGGAAAATCTATTCCCCATAAAATTGAAGCATAAAACCAACTAAAAAGGTCTTGAATATGAAAAAGGTTAGAAATATAAGGCTTATAACTATTAAAATGGGCGTAGTCAAGTGAGGATCAATCTTTTCGAAAATACAAGGCTAACACCCACCCAAAAACCAAGTTCAATCGGCTTGGGGAAAGTCTATTACAAATAAAATTGAAGCCTCATACCAACTAAAAGGGCTTGGATATGAACAAGGTTAGAAAGCTAAGGCTAATACTCATTTAAATGGGTTAGTCGAATGAGAATCAATTTATCCGGAAATCCAAGGCTAACACCCACCCAAAAACCAAGTTCAATCATGCTTGAGGGAAATTTCTATTGCCCATAAAATTGAAACGCAATACCAACTAAAATAGGCTTGGATATGAAAAAGGTTAGAAATCTAAGGCCAATACTCATTTAAATGAGGCTAGTCGAGTGAGGATCAATTTTCCGAAAATCCAAAGCTAACACCCAACCAAACACCAAGTTCAATCATGTTTGGGGAAAAAGTGTAATACCCATAAAATTGACGTCTAATAGCACCTAAAAAAAACTTTGATATTAATAAGGTTATAAATCTAATGCTAATTCTCATTTAAATGGCGATATTAGATTCAGGATCAAGTTGTCGGAAAATCCAAGGCTAACACCCACACAAAAACCAAGTTCAATCATGCTTGGGGGAACACTCTATTACCTATAAATTGAAGCATAAAACCAACTAAAAGGGTTTGGATATGAAAAAATTAGAAATATAAGGCTTATACCTATTAAAATGGGCCTACTAGAGTGAGGATCAATCTATTCGAAAATCCAAGGCTAACACCCACTCAAAAACCAAGTTCAATCATGCTTGGGGAAAAGTCTATTGTCCATAAAATTTAAGCCTGATACAAACTAAAAGGGTTTGGATATGAACAAGGCTAGGAATATAAGGTTCATACTCATTTAAATGGGGCTAGTAGAGTGATGACCAACTTGTCCAGAAAATCCAAGGTGACACCCACCCAAAAACCAAGTTTAATCATGCTTGGGGAAAGTCTATTAACCATAAAATTGAAGCATAAAACCAACTAAAAGGGCTTGGGTATGAAAAAGGTTAGAAATCTAAGGTTTATACATATTAAAATGGGGCTAGTCGAGTGTGGGTCAATTTATTCGACAATCCAAGGCTAACACCCACCCAAAAACCAAGTTCAATCATGCTTGGGGAAAAGTCTATTGTCCATAAAATTTAAGCCTGATACAAACCAAAAGGGTTTGGATATGAACAAGGTTAGGAATCTAAGGTTCATACTCATTTAAATGGGGCTAGTCGAGTGAGGATCAATTTGTCTCGAAAATCCAAGGCTAAACCCACCCAAAACCAAGTTCAATCATGCTTGGGGGAAAGTCTATTACCCATAAAATTGAAGCGTGACACCAACAAAAAAAAGGTTGGATATAAAAGGTTAGAAATATAAAACTAATACCCATTTAAATGGGGCTAGTTGAGTAAGGATCAATGCATGCGAAAATCCAAGCTAACACCCACCCCAAAACCAAGTTCAATCACGCTTGGGGAAAAGTCTATTGTCCAAAAATTGAAATGCAAGTCCAACTAAACAGGACTTGAATATGAAAAAGGTTAGAAATGTAAGGCTAATACTCATTTAAATGAGGCTAGTCGAGTGAGGATTAGTTTGTCCAAAAATCCAAAGCTAACGACCACCAAAAACCAAGATCAATTGTGCTTGGGGAAAAGTCTATTATCTATAAAATTGAAGCCTAATACCAACTAAAAATGGTTTAGATATGAATAAGGTTTTAAATCTAAAGCTAATACTCATTTAAATAGGGTAGTCATGTCATGATCAATTTGTCCGAAAATCCAAGGCTAACACCCACCCAAAAACCAAGTTCAATCATATTTGGGGGAAAAGTCTATTGTCCGTAAAATTGAAGCTTGATACAAATTAAAAAGGAAATGGATATGAAAAAGGTTAGAAATCTAAGGCTAATAGTCATTTAAATGGGGCTAGTCGAGTGAGGACCAATTTGTCCAAAAATCCAAGGCAAAATCCCACCCAAAAACCAAGTTCAATCGTGCTTGGGGGAAGAGTCTATTACCCATAAAATTGAAGCCTAATACCAACTAAAAAGGGTTTGCATATGAAAAAGGTTACAAATCTTAGCCTAATACTCATTTAAATGGGGCTAGTAGAGTGATGATCAAGTTGTCCAAAAATCCAAGGTCGACACCCACCCAAAAACCAAGTTGAATCATGCTTGTGGAAAAAGTCTATTACCCAAAAAATTGAAGCCTCATACAAACTAAAAGGGCTTGGATATGAAAAATGCTAGAAATATAAGGCTTATGCCCATTTAAATGAGGCTAGTCGAGGAGGCTCAATATCTCCGAAAATCCAAGCTCACACCCACCGAAAAACCAAGTACAATCATGCTTGGGGAAAAGTCTATTACCCATAAAATTGAAGCCTCAAGCAAACTAAAAGGGCTTGGATATGAAAAATGTTAGAAATATAAGGCTTATACCCATTTAAATGAGGCTAGTCGAGTAAGGATGAATTTGTTCGAAAATCCAAGGCTAAACCCACCCAAAACCAAGTTCTATCATTCTTGGTGGAAAAATATATTACCATTAAAATTGAAGTATAATAACAACTAAAAAGTGCTTGGATATGACCAAGCTTAGAAATCTAAGACAAATACCCATTTAAATGGGCCTAGTCGATTAAGGATCAATTTTTCCGAAAATCCAACGCTAACACCCACCCAAAAGCCAAGTTCAATCATGTTTGGGGGAAAAGTCTATTAACCATAAATTTGAAGCGTAATACAAACTAAAAAGGGATTGGATAAGAAAAAGGTTAGAAATCTAATGCTAATACTCATTTAAATGAGTGTAGTCGAGTGAGGTTCAATTTGTCCGAAAGGCTAACACCCACCCAAAAACCAAGTTCAATCATGCTTGGGGGAAAAAGTATAATACCCATAAAATTGACGTCTAATAGAAACTAAAAGAGCTTTGATATGAAAAAGGTTAGAAATCTAAGGCTAATACTCATTTAATTGGGGATAGTCGTGTGAGGATCAATTTGTTCGAAAATCCAAGACCAACACCAACCCAAAACCAAGTTCAATCGTGCTTGGGTGGAGAGTCTATTACCCATAAAATTGAAGCCTCATACCAACTAAAAGGGCTTCCATATGAACAAGGTTACAAATCTAAGGCTAATACTCATTTAAATGGGGCTAGTAGAGTGATGATCAATTTGACCGAAAATCCAAGGTCGACACCCACCCAAAAACCAAGTTTAATCATGCTTGGGGAAAGTCTATTAACCATAAAATTGAAGCATAAAACCAACTAAAAGGGCTTGGGTATGAAAAAGGTTAGAAATATAAGGTTTATACATATTAAAATGGGCCTAGTCGAGTGTGGGTCAATTTATTCGACAATCCAAGGCTAACACCCACCCAAAAACCAAGTTCAATCATGCTTGGGGAAAAGTCTATTGTCCATAAAATTTAAGCCTGATACAAACTAAAGCGGGATTGGATATGAACAAGGTTAGGAATCTAAGGTTCATACTCATTTAAATGGGGCTAGTCGAGTGAGGATCAATTTTTCCGAAAATCCAAGCCTAAAGCCCATCCAAAAACCAAGTTCAATCATGCTTAGGGGAAAAGTGTAATACCCATAAAATTGAAGCCTAATACCAATTAAATCAGGCTTGGATATGAAAAAGGTCAGAAATATAAGGCTTGTACCCATTAAAATGGGGCTAGTCGAGCAATGATCAATTTGTCCGAAAATCCAAGGTTAACACCCACACAAAAACCAAGTTCAATCACGCTTGGGAAACGTTATTACCCATAAAATTGAAGCCTCATACAAACTAAAAAGGGCTTGGATATGAAAAATGTTAGAAATATAAGCCTTATACCCATTAAATGAGGCTAGTCGAGGAGGATCAATCTCTCCGAAAATCCAAGCTAACACCTACCGAAAAACCAAGTACAATCATGCTTGGGGAAAAGTCTATTACCCATAAAATTCAAGCCTCATACAAACTAAAAATAGCTTGGATATGAAAAATGTTAGAAATATAAGGCTTATACCCATTTAAATGAGGCTACTCGAGTAAGGATGAATTTGTTCGAAAATCCAAGGCTAAACCCACCCAAACACCAATTTCAATCATTCTTGGTGGAAAAGTCTATTACCCATAAAATTGAAGCGTGATACCAACAAAAAAAGGGTTGGATATGAAAAAGGTTCGAAATATAAAACTAATACTCATTTAAATAGGGCTAGTCGAGTGAGGATCAATTTGTCCGAAAATCCAAGGCTAACACCCACCCAAAAACCAAGTTCAATCATACTTGGGGGAAAAGTCTATTATCCGTAAAATTGAAGCCTGATACAAACTAAAAGGTATTGGATATCAACAAGGTTAGGAATCTAAGGTTGATACTCATTTAAATGGGGCTAGTCGACTGAGGATCAATTTTTCCGAAAATTCAAGCCTAACACCACCCAAAAACCAAGTTCAATAATGCTTAGGGGGAAAGTCTATTACCCATAAAATTGAAGCGTAATTCAAATTAAAAACGGCTTGGATATGAAAAGGGTTAGAAATCTAAGGCTAATACTCATTTAAATGGGGCTAGTAGAGTGAGGATCAATTTGTCCGAAAATCTAAAGCTAACACTCACCCAAAAACCAAGTTCAATAATACTTGGGGGAAAAGACTATTGCCCTTAAAATGGAA
Source organism: Salix exigua (assembly GCA_032356905.1). Classification (NCBI taxonomy): domain Eukaryota; kingdom Viridiplantae; phylum Streptophyta; class Magnoliopsida; order Malpighiales; family Salicaceae; genus Salix; species Salix exigua. Next base: position 74,701 of record CM063599.1, read on the forward strand.
ACGCAATAATAACTAAAATGGGCTTGGATATGAAAAAGGATAGAAATCTAAGCCTAATACTCATTTAAATGAGTCTAGTCGAGTGAGGATCAATTTGTCCAAAAATCCAAAGCTAGCACCCACCCAAAACCAAGTTCAATCATGTTTGGGGAAAAAGTATAATACCCATAAAAGTGACGTCTAATAGAAACTAAAAGAGCTTTGATATGAAAAAGGTTAGAAATCTAAGGCTAATACTCATTTAATTGGGGATAGTCGTGTGAGGATCAATTTGTTCGAAAATCCAAGACCAACACCAACCCAAAAACCAAGTTCAATCGTTCTTGGGGGAAGAGTCTATTACCCATAAAATTGAGGCCTAATACCAACTAAAAAGGGATTCGATATGAAAAAGGTTAAAAATCTAAGGCTAATAGTCATTTAATTAGGGTAGTCGAGTGATGATCAACTTGTCCGAAAATCCAAGGCTGACACCCACCCAAAAACCAAGTTTAATCATGCTTGGGGGAAAGTCTATTACCCATAAAATTGAAGCATAAAACCAACTAAAAAGGGCTTGGGTATGAAAAAGGTTAGAAATCTAAGGTTTATACATATTAAAATGGGGCTAGTCGAGTGTGGGTCAATTTATTCGACAATCCAAGGCTAACACCCACCCAAAAACCAAGTTCAATCATGCTTGGGGAAAAGTCTATTGTCCATAAAATTTAAGCCTGATACAAACTAAAAAGGGTTTGGATATGAACAAGGTTAGGAATCTAAGGTTCATACTCATTTAAATGGGGCTAGTCGAGTGAGGATCAATTTGTCTCGAAAATCCAAGGCTAAACCCACCCAAAACCAAGTTTAATCATGCTTGGGGAAAAGTCTATTACCCATAAAATTGAAGCATAATACCAACTAAAAGGGCTTGGATATGAAAAAGGTCAGAAATATAAGGCTTCTATTTATTAAAATGGGGCTAGTCGAGTGAGGATCAATTTGTCCGAAAATTCAAGGCTAACACGCACCCATAAACCAAGTTCAATCATGCTTGGGGAAACGTTATTACCCATAAAATTGAAGCCTCATACAAACTAAAAGGGCTTGGATATGAAAAATGTTAGAAATATAAGGCTTATACCCATTAAATGAGGCTAGTCGAGGAGGATCAATCTCTCCGAAAATCCAAGCTAACACCTACCGAAAAACCAAGTACAATCATGCTTGGGGAAAAGTCTATTACCCATAAAATTCAAGCCTCATACAAACTAAAAATAGCTTGGATATGAAAAATGTTAGAAATATAAGGCTTATACCCATTTAAATGAGGCTACTCGAGTAAGGATGAATTTGTTCGAAAATCCAAGGCTAAACACACCCAAAACCCAAGTTCAATCATTCTTGGTGGAAAAATCTATTACCCATAAAATTGAAGCGTAATACCAAAAAAGGGGATGGATATGAAAAACGTTAGAAATCTAAGGCTAATACTCATTTAAATGGGGTTAGTCGAGTGAGGATCAATTTGTCCGAAAATCCAAGGCTAACACCCACCCAAAAACCAAGTTCAATCATCCTTGGGGGAAAAGTCTATTGTCCGTAAAATTGAAGCTTGATACAAACTAAAAGGTATTGGATATTAACAAGGTTAGAAATCTAAAGCTAATACTCATTTAAATGGGGCTAGTCGAGTCAGGATCAATTTGTCCGAAAATCCAAAGCTAACACACCCAAAAACCAAGTTCAATCATGCTTGGGGAAAAGTCTATTACCCATAAAATTGAAGCGTAATACCAACAAAAAAGGTCTTGAATATGAAAAAGGTTATAAATCTAAAACTAATACTCATTTAAATGGGGCTAGTCGAGCGAGGATCAATTTGTTCGAAAATTCAAGGCTAATAGGCACCCAAAAACCAAGTTCAATCATGCTTGAGGGAAATTTCTATTGCCCATAAAATTGAAACGCAATACCAACTAAAATAGGCTTGAATATGAAAAAGGTTATAAATCTAAAACTAATACTCATTTAAATGGGGCTAGTCGAGCGAGGATCAATTTGTTCGAAAATTCAAGGCTAATAGGCACCCAAAAACCAAGTTCAATAATGTTTAGGGAAAAAGTGCATTCCCCATAAAATTGACGTCTAATAGCAACTAAAAAGGGCTTGGATACGAAAAAAGTTAGAAACCTAATGCCAATACTCATTTAAAAGGGACTAGTCGAGTGAGGATCAGTTCGTCCGAAAATATAAGCCTCACACCCACCTAAAAACCAAGTTCAATCAAGCTTGGGAGAAACGTCTATTACCCATAAAATTGAAGCGTAATACCAACAAAAAAGGGGATGGATATGAAAAAGGTTAGAAATCTAAAACTAATACTCATTTAAATAGGGCTAGTCGAGTGACGATCAATTTGTCCGAAAATTCTAGGCTAACACCCACCCAAAAACCAAGTTCAATCATGCTTGAGGGAAATTTCTATTGCCCATAAAATTGAAACGCAATACCAACTAAAATAGGCTTGGATATGAAAAAGGTTAGAAATCTAAGGCCAATACTCATTTAAATGAGGCTAGTTGACTCAGGATCAATTTGTCCGAAAATTCAAGGCTAACACGCACCCAAAAACCAACTGCAATAATGTTTGGTGGAAAAGTGTATTACCCATAAAAGTGACTTCTAATAGCAACTAAAAAGTTCTTTGATATGAAAAAGGTTAGAAATCTAAGGCTAATACTCATTTAATTGGGGATAGTCGTGTGAGGATCAATTTGTCCGAAAATCCAAGACCAACACCAACCCAAAAACCAAGTTCAATCGTGCTTGGGGAAAGTCTATTAACCATAAAATTGAAGCCTCATACCAACTAAAAAGGGCTTCCATATGAACAAGGTTACAAATCTAAGGTTTATACATATTAAAATGGGCCTAGTCGAGTGTGGGTCAATTTATTCGACAATCCAAGGCTAACACCCACCCAAAAACCAAGTTCAATCATCCTTGGGGGAAAAGTCTATTGTCCGTAAAATTGAAGCTTGATACAAACTAAAAAGGGTTTGGATATGAATAAGGTTAGGAATCTAAGGTTCATACTCATTTAAATGGGGCTAGTCGAGTGAGGATCAATTTGTCCGAAAATCCAAGGCTAAACCCACCCAAAACCAAGTTAAATCATGCTTGAGGGAAAGTCTATTACCCATAAAATTGAAGCATAATACCAAGTAAAAGGGCTTGGATATGAAAAAGGTCAGAAATATAAGGGTTCTATCTATTAAAATGGGGCTAGTCGAGTGAGGATCAATTTGTCCGAAAATTCAAGGCTAACACGCACCAAGAAATCAAGTTCAATCATGCTTGGGGAAAAGTCTATTAACCATATAAATGAAGCCTGATACAAACTAAAAAGGGCTTGGATATGAAAAAGGTTAGAAATATAAGGTTTATATCTATTAAAATGGGCCTAGTCGAGTGAGGATCAATCTATTCGAAAATCCAAGGCTAACACCCACCGAAAAACCAAGTTTAATCATGCTTTGGAGAAAAGCATATTACCCATAAAATTGAAGACTCATACCAACTAAAAAGGGCTTGGATATAAAAAAAGGCTAGAAATATAAGGCTTATACCCATTTAAATGAGTCTAGTCGAGTAAGGATGAATTTGTCTGAAAATCCAAGGCTAACACCCACCGAAAAACCAAGTTCAATCATGCTTGGTGGAAAAATCTATTACCCATAAAATTGAAGCGTAATAACAACAAAAAGGGTTGGATATGAAAAAGGTTAGAAATCTAAAAGTAATACTCATTTACATGGGGCTAGTCGAGTGAGGATCAATTTGTCCGAAAATTCTAGGCTAACACCCACCCAAAACCAAGTTCAATCATGCTTGGGGAAAAGTCTATTGCCCATAAAATTGAAACGCAATAACAAATAAATGGGTTTGGATATGAAAAGGATAGAAATCTAAGCCTAATACTCATTTAAATGAGTCTAGTCGAGTGAGGATCAATTTGTCCGAAAATCCAAAGCTAGCACCAACTCAAAAACCAAGTTCAATCATGTTTGGGGAAAAACTATAATACCCATAAAATTGACGTCTAATAGAAACTAAAAGAGATTTGATATGAAAAAGGTTAGAAATCTAAGGCTAATACTCATTTAATTGGGGATAGTTGTGTGAGGATCAATTTGTCTCGAAAATCCAAGACCAACACCAACCCAAAACCAAGTTCAATCGTGCTTGGGGGAAAGTCTATTACCAATAAAATTGAAGCCTCATACCAACTAAAAAGGGCTTCCATATGAACAAGGTTACAAATCTAAGGCTAATACTCATTTAAATGGGGCTAGTAGAGTGATGATCAACTTGTCCAAAAATCCAAAGTGACACCCACCCAAAACCAAGTTTAATCATGCTTGGGGAAAGTCTATTAACCATAAAATTGAAGCATAAAACCAACTAAAAGGGCTTGGATATGAAAAAGGTTAGAAATATAAGGTTTATACATATTAAAATGGGCCTAGTCAAGTGTGGGACAATTTATTCGACAATCCAAGGCTAACACCCACCCAAAAACCAAGTTCAATCATACTTGGGGGAAAAGTCTATTTTCCGTAAAATTGGAGCTTGATACAAACTAAAAAGGGTTTGGATATGAATAAGGTTAGAAATCTAAGGCTAATACTAATTTAAATGGGGCTAGTCGAGTGAGGATCAATTTGTCCGAAAATCCAAGGCTAACACCCTCCCAAAAACAAAGTTCGATCATGCTTGGGGGAAAAGTGTATTACCCATAAAATTGAAGCATAATACCAACTAAAAAGGGCTTGGATATGAAAAAGGTTAGAAATCTAAGGCTTCTGCCCATTTAAATGGGGCTAGTTGAGTCAGGATCAATTTGTCCGAAAATCCAAGGCTAACACCCCCTCCAGAAACCAAGTACAATCATGCTTGATGAAAAAGTCTATTACCCATAAAATTGAAGTCTTATACCAACTAAAATGGGCTTGGATATGAACAAGGTTAGAAATATAAGGCTAATACTATTTACATGGGGTAGTAGAGTTAAGATCAATTTGTCTGAAAATCCAAGGGTAACACCCACCCAAAACCAAGTTCAATCATGCTTGGGAAAAGTCTATTACCCATAAAATTGAAGCGTGACACCAACAAAAAAAGGGTTGGATATGAAAAAGGTAAGAAATATAAAACTAATACTCATTTAAATGGGGCTAGTTGAGTAAGGATCAATCTGTCCGAAAATCCAAGCTAACACCCACCCAAAAACCAAGTTCAATCATGCTTGGGGAAAAGTCTATTGTCCATAAAATTTAAGCCTGATACTGAGACTAAAAGGGTTTGGATATGAACAAGGTTAGGAATCTAAGGTTCATACTCATTTAAATGGGGTTAGTCGAGTGAGGATCAATCTGTCCGAAAATCCAAGGCTAACATCCACCCAAAACCAAGTACAATCATACTTGGGGAAAAGTCTATTACCCTTAAAATTAAAGCCTCATACCAACTAAAAGGGCTTGGATATGAAAAAGGTCAGAAATATAAGGCTTCTATCTATTAAAATGCGGCTAGTCGAGTGAGGATCAATTTGTCCGAAAATTCAAGGCTAACGCGCACCCAAAACCAAGTTCAATCATGCTTAGAGAAAAGTCTATTACCCATAAAATTGAAGCCTCATACAAACTAAAACGGGCTTGGATATGAACAAGGTTATAAATATAAGCCTTATACCCATTTAAATGGGGCTCGTCGAGTGAGGATGCATCTATTCGAGAATCCAAGGTCGACACCCACCCAAAAACCAAGTTTAATCATGCTTGGGGAAAAGTCTATTAACCATAAAATTGAAGCATAAAACCAACTACAAAAGGCTTGGGTATGAAAAAGGTTATAAATATAAGGTTTATACATATTAAAATGGGCCTAGTCGAGTGTGGGTCAATTTATTCGACAATCCAAGGCTAACACCCACCCAAAAACCAAGTTCAATCATGCTTGAGGAAAAGTCTATTGTCCATAAAATTTAAGCCTGATACAAACTAAAAGGGATTGGATATGAACAAGGTTAGAAATCTAAGGCTAATAGTCATTTAATGGAGATAATCGAGTGAGGATCAATTTGTCCGAAAATCTAAGGCTAAAACCCACCCAAAAATCAAGATGAATCATGCTTGGGGGAAAAGTCTATTATCCATAAAATTGAAGCCTAATACCAACTAAAAAGGTCTTCTATATGAAAAAGGTTAGAAATCTAAGGCTAATAGTCATTTAAATCAGGTTAGTCGAGTGAGGATCAATTTGTCCGAAAATCCATGCCTAAAGCCCACCCAAAAACCAAGTTCAATCATTTTGGGGGGAAAAGTGTATTACCCATAAAATTGACGTATAATAGTAACTAAAATGGGCTTGGATATGAAAAAGGTTAGAAATCTATGGCTAATACTCATTTAAATAGGGATAGTCGAGTGAGGATCAATTTTTTTTCGAAAATCCAAGGCTAACACCCACCCAAAAACCATGTTCAATCATGCTTGGGTGAAAAATCTATTACCTATAAAATTCAAGACTAATAGAAACTAAAAGAGCTTTGATATGAAAAAGGTTAGAAATCTAAGGCTAATACTCATTTAAAGAGGGATAGTCGAGTGAGGATCAATTTATCCGAAAATTCTAGGCTAACACGCACCCAAAACCAAGTTCAATCACGCTTGGGAAAAGTCTATTGCCCATAAAATTGAAACGCAATACCAACTAAAATAGGCTTGGATATGAAAAAGGTTAGAAATCTAAGGCCAATACTCATTTAAATGAGGCTAGTCGACTAAGGATCAATTTGTCCGAAAATCCAACGCTAACACCCACACAAAAACCAAGTTCAATCATGTTTGGGGAAACACTGTAATACCCATAAAATTGACGTCTAATAGAAACTATAAAGAGATTTGATATGAAAAAGGTTAGAAATGTAAGGCTAATACTCATTTAATTGGGGATAGTCGTGTGAGGATCAATTTGTCCGAAAATCCAAGACCAACAACAACCCAAAAACCAAGTTCAATCGTGCTTAGGGGAAAGTCTATTACCCATAAAATTGAAGCCTCATATCAACTAAAAAGGGCTTCCATATGAACAAGGTTACAAATCTAAGGCTAATACTCATTTAAATGGAGCTAGTAGAGTGATGATCAACTTGTCCGAAAATCCAAGGCTGACACCCACCCAAAAACCAAGTTTAATCATGCTTGGGGGAAAGTCTATTAACCATAAAATTGAAGCATAAAACCCACTAAAAGGGCTTGGGTATGAAAAAGGTTAGAAATATAAGGTTTATACATATTAAAATGGGCCTAGTCGAGTGTGGATCAATTTATTCGACAATCCAAGGCTTGGAGAAAAGTCTAACAGCGCACCCAAAAATTTATTCGACAATCCAAGGCTAGTAGAGTGATGATCAACTTGTCCGAAAATTCAAGGCTAACGCGCACCCAAAACCAAGTTCAATCATGCTTGGAGAAAAGTCTATTACCCATAAAATTGAAGCCTCATACAAACTAAAGCGGGCTTGGATATGAACAAGGTTATAAATATAAGCCTTATACCCATTTAAATGGGGCTCGTCGAGTGAGGATGCATCTATTCGAGAATCCAAGGTCGACACCCACCCAAAAACCAAGTTTAATCATGCTTGGGGAAAAGTCTATTAACCATAAAATTGAAGCATAAAACCAACTACAAAAGGCTTGGGTATGAAAAAGGTTATAAATATAAGGTTTATACATATTAAAATGGGCCTAGTCGAGTGTGGGTCAATTTATTCGACAATCCAAGGCTAACACCCACCCAAAAACCAAGTTCAATCATGCTTGAGGGAAAAGTCTATTGTCCATAAAATTTAAGCCTGATACAAACTAAAAGGGATTGGATATGAACAAGGTTAGGAATCTAAGGTTCATACTCATTTAAATGGGGCTAGTCGAGTGAGGATCAATTTGTCCGAAAATCCAAGGCTAAACCCACCCAAAAATCAAGTTTAATCATGCTTGGGGAAAGTCTATTACCCATAAAATTGAAGCATAATACCAACAAAAAGGGCTTGGATATGAAAAAGGTTAGAAATCTAAAACTAATACTCATTTAAATGGGGCCGATCGAGTGAGGATCAATTTGTCCAAAAATTCTAGGCTAACACCCACCCAAACCAAGTTCAATCATGATTAGGGAAAAAGTGTAATACCCGTAAAATAGAAGTCTAATAGCAACTAAAAAGTGCTTTGATATGAAAAAGGTTAGAAATCTAAGGCTAATACTCATTTAAATAGGGCTAGTCGAGTCAGGATCAATTTGTCCGAAAATCCAAGGCTAGCACCCACCCAAAAACCAAGTTCAATCATGCTTGGGGGAAAAGTCTATTACCCATAAAATTGACGTCTAATAGAAACTAAAAGAGCTTTGATATGAAAAAGGTTAGAAATCTAAGGCTAATACTCATTTAAAGAGGGATAGTCGAGTGAGGATCAATTTATCCGAAAATTCTAGGCTAACACGCACCCAAAACCAAGTTCAATCACGCTTGGGGAAAAGTCTATTGCCCATAAAATTGAAGCGCAATAACAACTAAAATGGTCTTGGATATGAAAAGGATAGAAATCTAAGCCTAATACTCATTTAAATGAGTCTAGTCGAGTGAGGATCAATTTGTCCGAAAATTGAAGCATAATACCAACAAAAAGGGCTTGGATATGAAAAAGGTTAGAAATCTAAAACTAATACTCATTTAAATGGGGCTAGTCGAGTGAGGATGAATCTATTCGAGAATCCAAGGCCAACACCCACCCAAAAACCAACTTCAATTATGCTTGGGGAAAAGCCTATTACCCATAAAATGGAAGCGTGACACCAACAAAAAAGGGTTGGATATGAAAAAGTTAGAAATATAAAACTAATACCCATTTAAATGGGGCTAGTTGAGTAAGATCAATTTGTCTCGAAAATTCAAGGCTAACACGCACCCAAAAACCAACTTCAATCATGCTTTGGGAAAAGTCTATTGCCCAAAAATTGAAATGCAAGTCCAACTAAACAGGACTTGAATATGAAAAAGGTTAGAAATGTAAGACTAATACTAATTTAAATGAGGCTAGTCGAGTGAGGATTAATTTGTCCAAAAATCCAAAGCTAATAGCCACCAAAAACCAAGTTCAATCATCCTTGGGGGAAAAGTCTATTGTCCGTAAAATTGAAGCTTGATACAAACGAAAAAGGGTTTGGATATGAATAAGGTTAAAAATCTAAGGCTAATACTCATTTAAATGGGGTTAGTCGAGTGAGGATCAATTTGTCCGAAAATCCAAGGCTAACACCCACCCAAAAACCAAGTTCAATCATATTTGGGGGAAAAGTCTATTGTCCGTAAAATTGAAGCTTGATACAAACTAAAAAGGGTTTGGATATGAAAAAGGTTAGAAATATAAAACTAATACTCATTTAAATGGGGCTAGTCGAGTGAGGATCAATTTGTCCGAAAATCCAAGGCTAACACTCACCCGAAAACCAAGTTTAATCACGCTTGGGGAAAAGTTTATTGCCCATAAAATTGAAAGCATAATAACAACTAAAAAGGGCTTGCATACGAAAAAGGTTAAAAATATAAGGTTAATACTCATTTAAAAGGGGCTAGTCGAATCATAATCAATTTGTTCGAAAATCAAAGGCAAACACCCACCAAAAAACCAAGTTCAATTATGCTTGGGGGAAAAGTCTATTACCCATAAAATTGAATCCTCGTACCAACTAAAGAGGGCTTGGATATGAAAAAGGTTAGAAATATAAGGCTAATACTCATTTAAATGGGACTAGTCGAGTGAGGATAAATTTGTCCGAAAATCCAAGGTAACACCCACCCAAAAACCAAGTTCAATCATGCTAGGGGGAAATGTCTATTACCCATAAAATTGAAGACTAATACTAACTAAAAAGGGCTTGCATACGAAAAAGGTTAAAAATATAAAGCTTCTATCTATTAAAATAGGGCTAGTCGAGTGAGGATCAATTTGTCCGAAAATTCAAGGCTAACACGCACCAGAAACCAAGTTCAATGATGCTTGGGGGAAAAGTCTATTACCCATAAAATTGAATCCTCGTACCAACTAAAGAGGGCTTGGATATGAAAAAGGTTAGAAATATAAGGCTAATACTCATTTAAATGGGGCTAGTCGAGTGAGGATCAATTTGTCCGATAATCCAAGCCTAACACCCACCCAAAAACCAAGTTCAATCATGGTTGGGGGGAAAGTCTATTACCCATAAAATTGAAGCATAAAAACAACTAAAAAGGGCTTGGATATGAAAAAGGTTAGAAATATAAGGTTTATATCTATTAAAATGGGCCTAGTCGAGTGAGGATCAATTTTTCGAAAATCCAAGGCTAACACCCCCTCCAAAAACCAAGTTCTATCATGCTTGGGGGAAACGTCTATTACCTATAAAATTGAAGAGTAATACCAACTAAAAAGGACTTGGATATGAAAAAGGTTAGAAATCTAAGGTTAATACTCATTTAAATGGGGTTAGTCGAGTGAGGATCAATTTGTCCGAAAATCCAAGGCTAACACCCACCCAAAAACCAAGTTCAATCATCCTTGGGGGAAAAGTCTATTGTCCGTAAAATTGAAGCTTGATACAAACTAAAAAGGGTTTGGATATGAATAAGGTTAGAAATCTAAGGCTAATACTCATTTAAATGGGGTTAGTCGAGTGAGGACCAATTTGTCCAAAAATCCAAGGGAACAGCCCACCCAAAAACCAAGCTTAATCGTGCTTGGGGAAGAGTTTATTACCCATAAAATTGAAGCCTAATACCAACTAAAAAGGGTTTTCATATGAAAAGGCTAGAAATCTAAGGCTAATAATCATTTAAATGGGGCTTGTCGAGTTAATATCAATTTGTCCGAAAATCCAAGGCTAACACCCACCCAAAAACCAAGTTGAATCATGCTTGGGGAAAAAGTCTATTACCCAAAAAATTGAAGCCTAGTTTCAACTAAAAAGGGCTTGGTTATGAAAAAAGTTTACAAATATAAGGCTTATACCCATTTAAAAGGAGCTAGTCGAGTGAGGATCAATCAGTCCGAAAATCCAAGCTAACACCCACCGAAAAACCAAGTACAATCATGCTTGGGGAAAAGTCTATTACCCATAAAATTGAAGCCTCATACAAACTAAAAGGGCATGGATATGAAAAACGTTAGAAATATAAGGCTAATACTCATTTAAATGGGGTTAGTCGATTGAAGATCAATATGTCTGAAATCCAAGGCTAACACGCACCCAAAAACCAAGTTTAATCATGCTTGGGGGACAAGTCTATTACCCATAATATTGAATCTTCATAACAACTAAAAAGGTCTTGGATATGAAAAATGTTAGAAATATAAGGCTTATACCCATTTAAACTAGTCGAGTCGAGTGAGGATCAATCTGTCCGAAAGTCCAAGGCTAACACCAACCGAAAAACAAAGTTCAATCATGGTTTGGGGAAAACTCTATTACCCATAAAATTGAAGCCTCATACATACTAAAAAGGGATTGGATATGAACAAGGTTAGAAATATAAGGCTGAGACCCATTTAAATGGGTCTAGTCTAGTCAGGATAAATTTGTCCGAAAATCAAAGGCTAACACCCACCCAAAAATCAAGTTCAATCATTCTTGGGGGAAAAGTCTATTACGCATAAAATTGAAGCGTGATACCAACAAAAAAAGGGTTGGATATGAAAAAGGTTACAAATATAAAACTAATACTCATTTAAATGAGGCTAGTCGAGTCGGCATCAATTTATCCGAAAATTCTAGGTTAACACCCACCCAAAAACCAAGTTCAATCATTCTTGGGGAAAAGTCTATAACCCATAAAATTGATGCCTCATACCAACTAAAAGGGCTTGGATATGAAAAAGTCAGAAATCTAAAACTAATACTCATTTAAATGGGGCTAGTCGAGTGAGGATCAATCGTCCGAATATTCTAGGCTAACACCCCCAAAAACCAAGTTCAATCATGTTTGGGGAAAAGTTTATTGCCCATAAAATTGAAACGCAATAACAACTAAAATGGGATTGGATATGAAAAAGGTTAGAAATATAAGCCTGAAAAAGGTTAGAAATATAAGCCTAATACGCATTTAAATGAGTCTAGTCGAGTGAGGATCAATTTGTCCGAAAATCCAAAGCTAACACCCACCCAAAACCAAGTTCAATCATGCTTGGGGAAAGTCTATTACCTATAAAATTGAATCCTCGTACCAACTAAAAAGGGCTTGGATATGAAAAAGGTTAGAAATATAAGGATTCTACCTATTAAAATGGGGCTAGTCGAGTGAGGATCAATTTGTCCGAAAATTCAAGGCTAACACCCACCCAAAAACCAAGTTCAATCATCTTGGGGGAAAAGCCTATTACCCATAAAATTGAAGCGTAATACCAACTAAAAAGGGCTTGGATATGAAAAAGGTTAGAAATCTAAGGCTAATACTCATTTAAATTAGGCTAGTCGAGTGAGGATCATTCTGTCCGAAAATCCAAGGCTAACACCCACCGAAAAACCAAGTTCAAATATGTTTGGGGGTAAAGTCTATTACCCATAAAATTGAAGCCTCATACCAACTAAAAAGGGCTTGGATATGA
>CM063599.1:87886-236710 GCA_032356905.1 Salix exigua
TTCAATCTTGCTTGGGGGGAAAGACTTTTACCCATAAAATTGAAGCATAAAACCAACTAAAAAGGGGTTGGATATGAAAAAGGTTAGAAATATAAGGCTTATACCTATTAAAATGGGCCTAGTCGAGTGAGGATCAATCTATAAGAAAATCCAAGGCTAACACCCACCCGAAAACCAAGTTCAATCTTGCTTGTGGGGGAAGTCTTTTACCCATAAAATTGAAGCATAAAACCAACTAAAAAGGGGTTGGATATGAAAAAGGTTAGAAATATAAGGCTTATACCTATTAAAATGGGCCTAGTCGAGTGAGGATCAATTTATTCGACAATCCAAGGCTAACACCCACCCAAAAACCAAGTTCAATCATGCTTGGGCGAAAAGTATATTCCCATAAAATTGAATCCTCATACCAACTAAAAAGGGCTGGGATATAAACAAGGTTAGAAATCTAAGGCTAATACTCATTTAAATGGGGCTAGTCGAGTGATGATCAATTAATCCGAAAATCTAAGGCTGACACCCACCCGAAAACCAAGTTTAATCGTGCTTGGGGGGAATGTCTATTACCCATAAAATTGAAGCATAAAACCAACTAAAAAGGGGTTGGATATGAAAAAGGTTAGAAATATAAGGCTTATACCTATTAAAATGGGCCTAGTCGATTGAGGATCAATCTATTCTAAAATCCAAGGCTAACAGCCACCCAAAAACCAAGCTCAATCACGCTTGGGGGAAATGTCTATTGTCCATAAAATTGAAGCGTGATACCAACAAAAAAAGGGTTGGATATGGAAAAGGTTAGAAATATAAAACTAATACTCATTTAAATGGGTCTAGTCGAGCGACGATCAATTTGTCCGAAAATCCAAGGCTAACACCCACCCGAAAACCAAGTTTAATCTTGCTTGGGGGGAAAGTCTTTTACCCATAAAATTGAAGCATAAAACCAACTAAAAAGGGGTTGGATATGAAAAAGGTTAGAAATATAAGGCTTATACCTATTAAAATAGGCCTAGTCGAGTGAGGATCAATCTATTAGAAAATCCAAGGCTAACACCGACCCAAAAACCAAGTTCAATCATGCTTGGGGGAAAAGTATATTCCCATAAAATTGAATCCTCATACCAACTAAAAAGGGCTTGGATATAAACAAGGTTAGAAATCTAAGGCTAATACTCACTTAAATGGGGCTAGTCGAGTGATGATCAATTAGTCCGAAAATCCAAGGCTGACACTCCACCGAAAACCAAGTTTAATCGTGCTTGGAAGGAATGTCTATTACCCATAAAATTGAAGCATAAAACCAACTAAAAAGGGCTTGAATATGAAAAAGGTTAGAAATATAAGGCTTATACCTATTAAAATGGGCCTAGTCGAGTGAGGATCAATCTATTCGAAAATCCAAGGCTAACACCCACCCAAAAACCAAGTTCAATCACGCTGGGGGGAAAAGTCTATTACCCATAAAATTGAAGCGTGATACCAACAAAAAAAGGGTTGGATATGAAAAAGGTTAGAAATATAAAACTAATACTCATTTAAATGGGGCTAGTCGAGCGAGGATGAATTTGTCCGAAAATCCAAGGCTAACACTCACCCAAAAACAAAGTTTAATCATGCTTAGGGGGAAAATCTATTAGCCATTAAATTTAAGCATAAAAGCAACTAAAAAGGGCTTGAACATGAAAATGGTTAGAAATATAAGGCTTATACCTATTAAAATGGGCCAAGTCGATTGAGGATCAATCTATTATAAAATCCAAGGCTAACACACACCCAAAAACCAAGTTCAATCATGCTGGAGGGAAAAATATATTCCCATAAAATTGAATCCTCATACCAACTAAAAAGGGCTTGGATATAAACAAGGTTAGAAATGTAAGACTAATACTCATTTAAATGGGCCTAATCGAGTGAGGATCAATTAGTCCGAAAATCCAAGGCTAACACCCACCCGAAAACCAAGTTCAATCTTGCTTGGGGGGAAAGACTTTTACCCATAAAATTGAAGCATAAAACCAACTAAAAAGGGGTTGGATATGAAAAAGGTTAGAAATATAAGGCTTATACCTATTAAAATGGGCCTAGTCGATTGAGGATCAATCTATTCTAAAATCCAAGGCTAACAGCCACCCAAAAACCAAGCTCAATCACGCTTGGGGGAAAAGTCTATTGTCCATAAAATTGAAGCGTGATACCAACAAAAAAAGGGTTGGATATGAAAAAGGTTAGAAATATAAGGCTAATACTCATTTAAATGTGGCTAGTCGAGCGAGAATTAATTTGTTCGAAAATCCAAGGCTAACACCCACCCGAAAACCAAGTTCAATCTTGCTTGGGCGGAAAGTCTTTTACCCATAAAATTGAAGCATAAAACCAACTAAAAAGGGGTTGGATATGAAAAAGGTTAGAAATCTAAGGCTAATACTCATTTAAATGGGGCTAGTCGAGTGATGATCAATTAGTCCGAAAATCCAAGGCTGACACCCACCCGAAAACCAAGTTTAATCGTGCTTGGGGGGAATGTCTATTACCCATAAAATTGAAGCATAAAACCTACTAAAAAGGGGTTGGATATGAAAAAGGTTAGAAATATAAGGCTTATACCTATTAAAATGGGCCTAGTCGATTGAGGATCAATCTATTCGAAAATCCAAGGCTAACACCCACCCAAAAACCAAGCTCAATCACGCTTGGGGGAAAAGTCTATTACCCATTAAATTGAAGCGTGATACCAACAAAAAAAGGGTTGGATATGGAAAAGGTTAGAAATATAAAATTAATACTCATTTATATGGGGCTAGTCGAGCGAGGATCAATTTGTCCGAAAATTCTAGGTTAACACTCACCCAAAAACCAAGTTCAATCACGCTTGGGGGAATAGTCTATTGTCCATAAAATTGAAGCCTGATACAAACTAAAAAGGGTTTGGATATGAACAAGGTTAGAAATCTAAGGCTAATACTCATTTAAATGGGGCTAGTCGAGGGAGGATCAATTTGTCCGAAAATCCAATGCTAACACCCACCCAAAAACCAAGTTTAATCATGCTTGGGGGGAAAGTCTATTACCCATAAAATTGAAGCATAAAACCAACTAAAAAGGGCTTGAATATGAAAAAGGTTAGAAAAATAAGGCTTATACCTATTAAAATGGGCCTAGTCGAGTGAGGATCAATCTATTAGAAAATCCAAGGCTAACACCCACCCAAAAACCAAGTTCAATCACGCTTGGGGGAAAAGTCTATTGTCCATAAAATTGAAGCCTGATACAAACTAAAAAGGGTTTGGATATGAACAAGGTTAGAAATCTAAGGCTAATACTCATTTAAATGGGGCTAGTCGAGTGAGGATCAATTTGTCCGAAAATCCAAGGCTAACACCCACCCGAAAACCAAGTTTAATCATGCTTGGGGGGAAAGTCTATTACCATAAAATTGAAGCATAAAACCAACTAAAAAGGGCTTGAATATGAAAAAGGTTAGAAATATAAGGCTTATACCTATTAAAATGGGCCTAGTCGAGTGAGGATCAATCTATTCGAAAATCCAAGGCTAACACCCACCAAAAAACCAAGTTCAATCACGTTTGGGGGAAAAGTCTATTGTCCATAAAATTGAAGCCTGATACAAACGAAAAAGGGATTGGATATGAACAAGGTTAGAAATCTAAGGCTAATACTCATTTAAATGGGCCTAATCGAGTGAGGATCAATTAGTCCGAAAATCCAAGGCTAACACCCACCCGAAAACCAAGTTCAATCTTGCTTGGGCGGAAAGTCTTTTACCCATAAAATTGAAGCATAAACCAACTAAAAAGGGGTTGGATATGAAAAAGGTTAGAAATATAAGGCTTATACCTATTAAAATGGGCCTAGTCGAGTGAGGATCAATCTATTAGAAAATCCAAGGCTAACACCGACCCAAAAACCAAGTTCAATCATGCTTGGGGGAAAAGTATATTCCCATAAAATTGAATCCTCATACCAACTAAAAAGGGCTTGGATATAAACAAGGTTAGAAATCTAAAGCTAATACTCATTTAAATGGGGCTAGTCGAGTGATGATCAATTAGTCCGAAAATCCAAGGCTAACACCCACCCGAAAACCAAGTTTAATCGTGCTTGGGGGGAATGCCTATTACCCATAAAATTGAAGCATAAAACCAACTAAAAAGGGGTTGGATATGAAAAAGGTTAGAAATATAAGGCTTATACCTATTAAAATGGGCCTAATCGATTGAGGATCAATCTATTCTAAAATCCAAGGCTAACAGCCACCCAAAAACCAAGCTCAATCACGCTTGGGGGAAAAGTCTATTGTCCATAAAATTGAAGCGTGATACCAACAAAAAAAGGGTTGGATATGGAAAAGGTTAGAAATATAAAACTAATACTCATTTAAATGGGGCTAGTCGAGCGACGATCAATTTGTCCGAAAATCCAAGGCTAACACCCACCCGAAAACCAAGTTCAATCTTCTTTGGGGGGAAAGTCTTTTACCCATAAAATTGAAGCATAAAACCAACTAAAAAGGGGTTGGATATGAAAAAGGTTAGAAATATAAGGGTTATACCTATTAAAATGGGCCTAGTCGATTGAGGATCAATCTATTCGAAAATCCAAGGCTAACACCCACCCAAAAACCAAGCTCAATCACGCTTGGGGGAAAAGTCTATTACCCATTAAATTGAAGCGTGATACCAACAAAAAAAGGGTTGGATATGGAAAAGGTTAGAAATATAAAACTAATACTCATTTAAATGGGGCTAGTCGAGTGATGATCAATTAGTCCGAAAATCCAAGGCTGACACCCACCCGAAAATCAAGTTTAATCATGCTTGGGGGGAAGGTCTATTACCATAAAATTGAAGCATAAAACCAACTAAAAAGGGCTTGAATATGAAAAAGGTTTAAAATATAAGGCTTATACCTATTAAAATGGGTCTAGTCGAGTGAGGATCTATCTATTCGAAAATCCAAGGCTAACACCCACCAAAAACCAAGTTCAATCACGCTTGGGGGAAAAGTCTATTGTCCATAAAATTGAAGCCTGATACAAACGAAAAAGGGATTGGATATGAACAAGGTTAGAAATCTAAGGCTAATACTCATTTAAATGGGCCTAATCGAGTGAGGATCAATTAGTCCGAAAATCCAAGGCTAACACCCACCCGAAAACCAAGTTCAATCTTGGTTGGGGGGAAAGTCTTTTACCCATAAAATTGAAGCATAAAACCAAATAAAAAGGGGTTGGATATGAAAAAGGTTAGAAATATAAGGCTTATACCTATTAAAATGGGCCTAGTCGAGTGAGGATCAATCTATTAGAATATCCAAGGCTAACACCGACCCAAAAACCAAGTTCAATCATGCTTGGGGGAAAAGTATATTCCCATAAAATTGAATCCTCATACCAACTAAAAAGGGCTTGGATATAAACAAGGTTAGAAATCTAAGTCTAATACTCATTTAAATGGGGCTAGTCGAGTGATGATCAATTAGTCCGAAAATCCAAGGCTGACACCCACCCGAAAACCAAGTTTAATCGTGCTTGGGGGGAATGTCTATTACCCATAAAATTGAAGCATAAAACCAACTAAAAAGGGGTTGGATATGAAAAAGGTTAGAAATATAAGGGTTATACCTATTAAAATGGGCCTAGTCGATTGGGGATCAATCTATTCTAAAATCCAAGGCTAACAGCCACCCAAAAACCAAGCTCAATCACGCTTGGGAGAAAAGTCTATTACCCATAAAATTTAAGCGTGATACCAACAAAAAAAGGGTTGGATATGAAAAAGGTTAGAAATATAAAACTAATACTCATTTAAATGGGGCTAGTCGAGCGAGGATCAATTTGTCCGAAAATCCAAGGCTAACACCCACTCGAAAACCAAGTTCAATCTTGCTTTGGGGGAAAGTCTTTTACCCATAAAATTGAAGCATAAAACCAACTAAAAAGGGGTTGGATATGAAAAAGGTTAGAAATATAAGGCTTATACCTATTAAAATGGGCCTAGTCGAGTGAGGATCAATCTATTAGAAAATCCAAGGCTAACACCCACCCAAAAACCAAGTTCAATCATGCTTGGGCGAAAAGTATATTCCCATAAAATTGAATCCTCATACCAACTAAAAGGGGCTTGGATATAAACAAGGTTAGAAATCTAAGGCTAATACTCATTTAAATGGGGCTAGTCAAGTGATGATCAATTAATCCGAAAATCCAAGGCTGACACCCACCCGAAAACCAAGTTTAATCGTGCTTGGGGGGAAAGTCTATTACCCATAAAATTGAAGCATAAAACCAACTAAAAAGGGGTTGGATATGAAAAAGGTTAGAAATATAAGGGTTTTACCTATTAAAATGGGCCTAGTCGATTGAGGATCAATCTATTCTAAAATCCAAGGCTAACAGCCACCCAAAAACCAAGCTCAATCACGCTTGGGGGAAAAGTCTATTGTCCATAAAATTGAAGCGTGATACCAACAAAAAATGGGTTGGATATGGAAAAGGTTAGAAATATAAAACTAATACTCATATAAATGGGGCTAGTCAGCGAGGATCAATTTGTCCGAAAATCCAAGGCTAACACCCACTGAAAATCCAAGTTCAATCATGCTTGGGGTGCAAGTCTATTACCCATAAAATTGAAGCGTAATACAAAGTAAAAAGGGATTGGATATGAACAAGGTTAGAAATATAAGGGTTATACCTATTAAAATGGGCCTAGTCGATTGGGGATCAATCTATTCGAAAATCCAAGGCTAACAGCCACCCAAAAACCAAGCTCAATCACGCTTGGGGGAAAAGTCTATTGTCCATAAAATTGAAGCGTGATACCAACAAAAAAAGGGTTGGATATGGAAAAGGTTAGAAATATAAAACTAATACTCATTTAAATGGGGCTAGTCGAGCGACGATCAATTTGTCCGAAAATCCAAGGCTAACACCCACCCGAAAACCAAGTTCAATCTTCTTTGGGGGGAAAGTCTTTTACCCATAAAATTGAAGCATAAAACCAACTAAAAAGGGGTTGGATATGAAAAAGGT
The DNA here is from genome assembly GCA_032356905.1 of Salix exigua. Classification (NCBI taxonomy): domain Eukaryota; kingdom Viridiplantae; phylum Streptophyta; class Magnoliopsida; order Malpighiales; family Salicaceae; genus Salix; species Salix exigua. Next base: position 94,941 of record CM063599.1, read on the forward strand.
TAGAAATATAAGGGTTATACCTATTAAAATGGGCCTAGTCGATTGAGGATCAATCTATTCGAAAATCCAAGGCTAACACCCACCCAAAAACCAAGCTCAATCACGCTTGGGGGAAAAGTCTATTACCCATTAAATTGAAGCGTGATACCAACAAAAAAAGGGTTGGATATGGAAAAGGTTAGAAATATAAAACTAATACTCATTTAAATGGGGCTAGTCGAGTGATGATCAATTAGTCCGAAAATCCAAGGCTGACACCCACCCGAAAATCAAGTTTAATCATGCTTGGGGGGAAGGTCTATTACCATAAAATTGAAGCATAAAACCAACTAAAAAGGGCTTGAATATGAAAAAGGTTTAAAATATAAGGCTTATACCTATTAAAATGGGTCTAGTCGAGTGAGGATCTATCTATTCGAAAATCCAAGGCTAACACCCACCAAAAAACCAAGTTCAATCACGTTTGGGGGAAAAGTCTATTGTCCATAAAATTGAAGCCTGATACAAACGAAAAAGGGATTGGATATGAACAAGGTTAGAAATCTAAGGCTAATACTCATTTAAATGGGCCTAATCGAGTGAGGATCAATTAGTCCGAAAATCCAAGGCTAACACCCACCGAAAACCAAGTTCAATCTTGGTTGGGGAAAGTCTTTTACCCATAAAATTGAAGCATAAAACCAAATAAAAAGGGGTTGGATATGAAAAAGGTTAGAAATATAAGGCTTATACCTATTAAAATGGGCCTAGTCGAGTGAGGATCAATCTATTAGAATATCCAAGGCTAACACCGACCCAAAAACCAAGTTCAATCATGCTTGGGGGAAAAGTATATTCCCATAAAATTGAATCCTCATACCAACTAAAAAGGGCTTGGATATAAACAAGGTTAGAAATCTAAGTCTAATACTCATTTAAATGGGGCTAGTCGAGTGATGATCAATTAGTCCGAAAATCCAAGGCTGACACCCACCCGAAAACCAAGTTTAATCATGCTTGGGGGGAAAGTCTATTACCATAAAATTGAAGCATAAAACCAACTAAAAAGGGCTTGAATATGAAAAAGGTTAGAAATATAAGGCTTATACCTATTAAAATGTGCCTAGTCGAGTGACGATCAATCTATTCGAAAATCCAAGGTTAACACCCACCCGAAAACCAAGTTCAATCACGCTTGGGGGAAAAGTCTATTACCCATAAAATTTAAGCGTGATACCAACAAAAAAAGGGTTGGATATGAAAAAGGTTAGAAATATAAAACTAATACTCATTTAAATGGGGCTAGTCGAGTGAGGATCAATTTGTCCGAAAATCCAAGGCTAACACCTACCCGAAAACCAAGTTGAATCATGCTTGGGTGGAAAGTCTATTACCCATAAAATTGAAGCATAAAACTAACTAAAAAGGGGTTGAATATGAAAAAGGTTAGAAATATAAGGCTTATACCTATTAAAATGGGCCTAGTCGAGTGAGGATCAATCTATTAGAAAATCCAAGGCTAACACTCACCCAAAACCAAGTTCAATCACGCTTGGGAGAAAAGTCTATTCCCATAAAATTGAATCCTCATACCAACTAAAAGGGGCTTGGATATAAACAAGGTTAGAAATCTAAGGCTAATACTCATTTAAATGGGGCTAGTCAAGTGATGATCAATTAATCCGAAAATCCAAGGCTGACACCCACCCGAAAACCAAGTTTAATCGTGCTTGGGGAAAGTCTATTACCCATAAAATTGAAGCATAAAACCAACTAAAAAGGGGTTGGATATGAAAAAGGTTAGAAATATAAGGGTTTTACCTATTAAAATGGGCCTAGTCGATTGAGGATCAATCTATTCTAAAATCCAAGGCTAACAGCCACCCAAAAACCAAGCTCAATCACGCTTGGGGGAAAAGTCTATTGTCCATAAAATTGAAGCGTGATACCAACAAAAAATGGGTTGGATATGGAAAAGGTTAGAAATATAAAACTAATACTCATTTAAATGGGGCTAGTCAAGCGAGGATCAATTTGTCCGAAAATCCAAGGCTAACACCCACCCGAAAACCAAGTTCAATCTTGCTTGGGGGGAAAGTCTTTTACCCATAAAATTGAAGCATAAAACCAACTAAAAAGGGGTTGGATATGAAAAAGGTTAGAAATATAAGGGTTATACCTATTAAAATGGGCCTAGTCGATTGGGGATCAATCTATTCGAAAATCCAAGGCTAACAGCCACCCAAAAACCAAGCTCAATCACGCTTGGGGGAAAAGTCTATTGTCCATAAAATTGAAGCGTGATACCAACAAAAAAAGGGTTGGATATGGAAAAGGTTAGAAATATAAAACTAATACTCATTTAAATGGGGCTAGTCGAGCGACGATCAATTTGTCCGAAAATCCAAGGCTAACACCCACCCGAAAACCAAGTTCAATCTTCTTTGGGGGGAAAGTCTTTTACCCATAAAATTGAAGCATAAAACCAACTAAAAAGGGGTTGGATATGAAAAAGGTTAGAAATATAAGGGTTATACCTATTAAAATGGGCCTAGTCGATTGAGGATCAATCTATTCGAAAATCCAAGGCTAACACCCACCCAAAACCAAGCTCAATCACGCTTGGGGGAAAAGTCTATTACCCATTAAATTGAAGCGTGATACCAACAAAAAAAGGGTTGGATATGGAAAAGGTTAGAAATATAAAACTAATACTCATTTAAATGGGGCTAGTCAAGGGAGGATCAATTAATCCGAAAATCCAAGGCTGACACCCACCGAAAATCAAGTTTAATCATGCTTGGGGGAAAGTCTATTTTCATAAAATTGAAGCATAAAACCAACTAAAAAGGGCTTGAATATGAAAAAGGTTAGAAATATAAGGCTTATACCTATTAAAATGGGTCTAGTCGAGTGAGGAGCAATCTATTCGAAAATTTAAGGCTAACACCCACCCAAAGTACCAAGTTCAATCACGCTCGGGGGAAAAGCCTATTGTCCATAAAATTGAAGCTTGATACACACTAAAAAGGTCTTGGATATGAAAAACGTTAGAAATATAAGGCTAATACTCATTTAAATGGGGTTAGTCGATTGAAGATCAATATGTCTGAAATCCAAGGCTAACACGCACCCAAAAACCAAGTTTAATCATGCTTGGGGGACAAGTCTATTACCCATAATATTGAAGCTTAAAACCAAATAAAAGGGGTTGGATATGAAAAAGGTTAGAAATATAAGGCTTATACCTATTAAAATGGGCCTAGTCGAGTGAGGATCAATCTATTAGAATATCCAAGGCTAACACCGACCCAAAAACCAAGTTCAATCATGCTTGGGGGAAAAGTATATTCCCATAAAATTGAATCCTCATACCAACTAAAAAGGGCTTGGATATAAACAAGGTTAGAAATCTAAGTCTAATACTCATTTAAATGGGGCTAGTCGAGTGATGATCAATTAGTCCGAAAATCCAAGGTCGACACCCACCGAAAACCAAGTTTAATCGTGCTTGGGGGAATGTCTATTACCCATAAAATTGAAGCATAAAACCAACTAAAAAGGGGTTGGATATGAAAAAGGTTAGAAATATAAGGGTTATACCTATTAAAATGGGCCTAGTCGATTGGGGATCAATCTATTCTAAAATCCAAGGCTAACAGCCACCCAAAAACCAAGCTCAATCACGCTTGGGAGAAAAGTCTATTACCCATTAAATTGAAGCGTGATACCAACAAAAAAAGGGTTGGATATGGAAAAGGTTAGAAATATAAAACTAATACTCATTTAAATGGGGCTAGTCGAGCGAGGATCAATTTGTCCGAAAATCCAAGGCTAACACCCACTCGAAAACCAAGTTCAATCTTGCTTTGGGGGAAAGTCTTTTACCCATAAAATTGAAGCATAAAACCAACTAAAAAGGGGTTGGATATGAAAAAGGTTAGAAATATAAGGCTTATACCTATTAAAATGGGCCTAGTCGAGTGAGGATCAATCTATTAGAAAATCCAAGGCTAACACCCACCCAAAAACCAAGTTCAATCATGCTTGGGCGAAAAGTATATTCCCATAAAATTGAATCCTCATACCAACTAAAAGGGGCTTGGATATAAACAAGGTTAGAAATCTAAGGCTAATACTCATTTAAATGGGGCTAGTCAAGTGATGATCAATTAATCCGAAAATCCAAGGCTGACACCCACCCGAAAACCAAGTTTAATCGTGCTTGGGGGGAAAGTCTATTACCCATAAAATTGAAGCATAAAACCAACTAAAAAGGGGTTGGATATGAAAAAGGTTAGAAATATAAGGGTTTTACCTATTAAAATGGGCCTAGTCGATTGAGGATCAATCTATTCTAAAATCCAAGGCTAACAGCCACCCAAAAACCAAGCTCAATCACGCTTGGGGGAAAAGTCTATTGTCCATAAAATTGAAGCGTGATACCAACAAAAAATGGGTTGGATATGGAAAAGGTTAGAAATATAAAACTAATACTCATTTAAATGGGGCTAGTCAAGCGAGGATCAATTTGTCCGAAAATCCAAGGCTAACACCCACCCGAAAACCAAGTTCAATCTTGCTTGGGGGGAAAGTCTTTTACCCATAAAATTGAAGCATAAAACCAACTAAAAGGGGTTGGATATGAAAAAGGTTAGAAATATAAGGGTTATACCTATTAAAATGGGCCTAGTCGATTGGGGATCAATCTATTCGAAAATCCAAGGCTAACAGCCACCCAAAAACCAAGCTCAATCACGCTTGGGGGAAAAGTCTATTGTCCATAAAATTGAAGCGTGATACCAACAAAAAAAGGGTTGGATATGGAAAAGGTTAGAAATATAAAACTAATACTCATTTAAATGGGGCTAGTCGAGCGACGATCAATTTGTCCGAAAATCCAAGGCTAACACCCACCCGAAAACCAAGTTCAATCTTCTTTGGGGGGAAAGTCTTTTACCCATAAAATTGAAGCATAAAACCAACTAAAAAGGGGTTGGATATGAAAAAGGTTAGAAATATAAGGGTTATACCTATTAAAATGGGCCTAGTCGATTGAGGATCAATCTATTCGAAAATCCAAGGCTAACACCCACCCAAAAACCAAGCTCAATCACGCTTGGGGGAAAAGTCTATTACCCATTAAATTGAAGCGTGATACCAACAAAAAAAGGGTTGGATATGGAAAAGGTTAGAAATATAAAACTAATACTCATTTAAATGGGGCTAGTCGAGTGATGATCAATTAGTCCGAAAATCCAAGGTCGACACCCACCCGAAAATCAAGTTTAATCATGCTTGGGGGGAAGGTCTATTACCATAAAATTGAAGCATAAAACCAACTAAAAAGGGCTTGAATATGAAAAAGGTTTAAAATATAAGGCTTATACCTATTAAAATGGGTCTAGTCGAGTGAGGATCTATCTATTCGAAAATCCAAGGCTAACACCCACCAAAAAACCAAGTTCAATCACGTTTGGGGGAAAAGTCTATTGTCCATAAAATTGAAGCCTGATACAAACGAAAAAGGGATTGGATATGAACAAGGTTAGAAATCTAAGGCTAATACTCATTTAAATGGGCCTAATCGAGTGAGGATCAATTAGTCCGAAAATCCAAGGCTAACACCCACCCGAAAACCAAGTTCAATCTTGGTTGGGGGGAAAGTCTTTTACCCATAAAATTGAAGCATAAAACCAAATAAAAAGGGGTTGGATATGAAAAAGGTTAGAAATATAAGGCTTATACCTATTAAAATGGGCCTAGTCGAGTGAGGATCAATCTATTAGAATATCCAAGGCTAACACCGACCCAAAAACCAAGTTCAATCATGCTTGGGGGAAAAGTATATTCCCATAAAATTGAATCCTCATACCAACTAAAAAGGGCTTGGATATAAACAAGGTTAGAAATCTAAGTCTAATACTCATTTAAATGGGGCTAGTCGAGTGATGATCAATTAGTCCGAAAATCCAAGGCTGACACCCACCCGAAAACCAAGTTTAATCGTGCTTGGGGGGAATGTCTATTACCCATAAAATTGAAGCATAAAACCAACTAAAAAGGGGTTGGATATGAAAAAGGTTAGAAATATAAGGGTTATACCTATTAAAATGGGCCTAGTCGATTGGGGATCAATCTATTCTAAAATCCAAGGCTAACAGCCACCCAAAAACCAAGCTCAATCACGCTTGGGAGAAAAGTCTATTACCCATTAAATTGAAGCGTGATACCAACAAAAAAAGGGTTGGATATGGAAAAGGTTAGAAATATAAAACTAATACTCATTTAAATGGGGCTAGTCGAGCGAGGATCAATTTGTCCGAAAATCCAAGGCTAACACCCACTCGAAAACCAAGTTCAATCTTGCTTTGGGGGAAAGTCTTTTACCCATAAAATTGAAGCATAAAACCAACTAAAAAGGGGTTGGATATGAAAAAGGTTAGAAATATAAGGCTTATACCTATTAAAATGGGCCTAGTCGAGTGAGGATCAATCTATTAGAAAATCCAAGGCTAACACCCACCCAAAAACCAAGTTCAATCATGCTTGGGCGAAAAGTATATTCCCATAAAATTGAATCCTCATACCAACTAAAAGGGGCTTGGATATAAACAAGGTTAGAAATCTAAGGCTAATACTCATTTAAATGGGGCTAGTCAAGTGATGATCAATTAATCCGAAAATCCAAGGCTGACACCCACCCGAAAACCAAGTTTAATCGTGCTTGGGGGGAAAGTCTATTACCCATAAAATTGAAGCATAAAACCAACTAAAAAGGGGTTGGATATGAAAAAGGTTAGAAATATAAGGGTTTTACCTATTAAAATGGGCCTAGTCGATTGAGGATCAATCTATTCTAAAATCCAAGGCTAACAGCCACCCAAAAACCAAGCTCAATCACGCTTGGGGGAAAAGTCTATTGTCCATAAAATTGAAGCGTGATACCAACAAAAAATGGGTTGGATATGGAAAAGGTTAGAAATATAAAACTAATACTCATTTAAATGGGGCTAGTCAAGCGAGGATCAATTTGTCCGAAAATCCAAGGCTAACACCCACCCGAAAACCAAGTTCAATCTTGCTTGGGGGGAAAGTCTTTTACCCATAAAATTGAAGCATAAAACCAACTAAAAAGGGGTTGGATATGAAAAAGGTTAGAAATATAAGGGTTATACCTATTAAAATGGGCCTAGTCGATTGGGGATCAATCTATTCGAAAATCCAAGGCTAACAGCCACCCAAAAACCAAGCTCAATCACGCTTGGGGGAAAAGTCTATTGTCCATAAAATTGAAGCGTGATACCAACAAAAAATGGGTTGGATATGGAAAAGGTTAGAAATCTAAGGCTAATACTCATTTAAATGGGGCTAGTCGAGTGATGATCAATTAGTCCGAAAATCCAAGGCTGACACCCACCCGAAAACCAAGTTCAATCGTGCTTGGGGGGAATGTCTATTACCCATAAAATTGAAGCATAAAACAAACTAAAAAGGGGTTGGATATGAAAAAGGTTAGAAATATAAGGGTTATACCTATTAAAATGGGCCTAGTCGATTGAGGATCAATCTATTCGAAAATCCAAGGCTAACAGCCACCCAAAAACCAAGTTCAATCACGCTTGGGGGAAAAGTCTATTACCCATTAAATTGAAGCGTGATACCAACAAAAAAAGGGTTGGATATGGAAAAGGTTAGAAATATAAAACTAATACTCATTTAAATGGGGCTAGTCGAGCGAAGATCAATTTGTCCGAAAATCCAAGGCTAACACCCACCCGAAAACCAAGTTCAATCTTGCTTGGGGGGAAAGTCTTTTACCCATAAAATTGAAGCATAAAACCAACTAAAAAGGGGTTGGATATGAAAAAGGTTTGAAATATAAGGGTTATACCTATTAAAATGGGCCTAGTCGAGTGAGGATCAATCTATTAGAAAATCCAAGGCTAACACCCACCCAAAAACCAAGTTCAATCATGCTTGGGCGAAAAGTATATTCCCATAAAATTGAATCCTCATACCAACTAAAAAGGGCTTTGATATAAACAAGGTTAGAAATCTAAGGCTAATACTCATTTAAATGGGGCTAGTCAAGTGATGATCAATTAATCCGAAAATCCAAGGCTGACACCCACCCGAAAACCAAGTTTAATCGTGCTTGGGGGGAAAGTCTATTACCCATAAAATTGAAGCATAAAACCAACTAAAAAGGGGTTGGATATGAAAAAGGTTAGAAATATAAGGGTTATACCTATTAAAATGGGCCTAGTCGATTGAGGATCAATCTATTCTAAAATCCAAGGCTAACAGCCACCCAAAAACCAAGCTCAATCACGCTTGGGGGAAAAGTCTATTGTCCATAAAATTGAAGCGTGATACCAACAAAAAAAGGGTTGGATATGGAAAAGGTTAGAAATATAAAACTAATACTCATTTAAATGGGGCTAGTCGAGCGACGATCAATTTGTCCGAAAATCCAAGGCTAACACCCACCCGAAAACCAAGTTCAATCTTGCTTGGGGGGAAAGTCTTTTACCCATAAAATTGAAGCATAAAACCAACTAAAAAGGGGTTGGATATGAAAAAGGTTAGAAATATAAGGCTTATACCTATTAAAATGGGCCTAGTCGAGTGAGGATCAATCTATTAGAAAATCCAAGGCTAACACCGACCCAAAAACCAAGTTCAATCATGCTTGGGGGAAAAGTATATTCCCATAAAATTGAAGCCTGATACAAACGAAAAAGGGATTGGATATGAACAAGGTTAGAAATCTAAGGCTAATACTCATTTAAATGGGCCTAATCGAGTGAGGATCAATTAGTCCGAAAATCCAAGGCTAACACCCACCCGAAAACCAAGTTCAATCTTGGTTGGGGGGAAAGTCTTTTACCCATAAAATTGAAGCATAAAACCAAATAAAAAGGGGTTGGATATGAAAAAGGTTAGAAATATAAGGGTTATACCTATTAAAATGGGCCTAGTCGAGTGAGGATCAATCTATTAGAAAATCCAAGGCTAACACCGACCCAAAAACCAAGTTCAATCATGCTTGGGGGAAAAGTATATTCCCATAAAATTGAATCCTCATACCAACTAAAAAGGGCTTGGATATAAACAAGGTTAGAAATCTAAGTCTAATACTCATTTAAATGGGGCTAGTCGAGTGATGATCAATTAGTCCGAAAATCCAAGGCTGACACCCACCCGAAAACCAAGTTTAATCGTGCTTGGGGGGAATGTCTATTACCCATAAAATTGAAGCATAAAACCAACTAAAAAGGGGTTGGATATGAAAAAGGTTAGAAATATAAGGGTTATACCTATTAAAATGGGCCTAGTCGATTGGGGATCAATCTATTCGAAAATCCAAGGCTAACACCCACCCAAAAACCAAGCTCAATCACGCTTGGGGGAAAAGTCTATTGTCCCATTAAATTGAAGCGTGATACCAACAAAAAAAGGGTTGGATATGGAAAAGGTTAGAAATATAAAACTAATACTCATTTAAATGGGGCTAGTCAAGCGAGGATCAATTTGTCCGAAAATCCAAGGCTAACACCCACCCGAAAACCAAGTTCAATCTTGCTTGGGCGGAAAGTCTTTTACCCATAAAATTGAAGCATAAAACCAACTAAAAAGGGGTTGGATATGAAAAAGGTTAGAAATATAAGGGTTATACCTATTAAAATGGGCCTAGTCGAGTGAGGATCAATCTATTAGAAAATCCAAGGCTAACACCGACCCAAAAACCAAGTTCAATCATGCTTGGGGGAAAAGTATATTCCCATAAAATTGAATCCTCATACCAACTAAAAAGGGCTTGGATATAAACAAGGTTAGAAATCTAAGGCTAATACTCATTTAAATGGGGCTAGTCGAGTGATGATCAATTAGTCCGAAAATCCAAGGCTGACACCCACCCGAAAACCAAGTTTAATCGTGCTTGGAGGGAATGTCTATTACCCATAAAATTGAAGCATAAAACAAACTAAAAAGGGGTTGGATATGAAAAAGGTTAGAAATATAAGGGTTATACCTATTAAAATGGGCCTAGTCGATTGAGGATCAATCTATTCGAAAATCCAAGGCTAACACCCACCCAAAAACCAAGTTCAATCACGCTTGGGGGAAAAGTCTATTACCCATTAAATTGAAGCGTGATACCAACAAAAAAAGGGTTGGATATGGAAAAGGTTAGAAATATAAAACTAATACTCATTTAAATGGGGCTAGTCGAGCGAGTTTCAATTTGTCCCAAAATCCAAGGCTAACACCCACCCGAAAACCAAGTTCAATCTTGCTTGGGGGGAAAGTCTTTTACCCATAAAATTGAAGCATAAAACCAACTAAAAAGGGGTTGGATATGAAAAAGGTTTGAAATATAAGGCTTATACCTATTAAAATGGGCCTAGTCGAGTGAGGATCAATCTATTAGAAAATCCAAGGCTAACACCCACCCAAAAACCAAGTTCAATCATGCTTGGGCGAAAAGTATATTCCCATAAAATTGAATCCTCATACCAACTAAAAAGGGCTTTGATATAAACATGGTTAGAAATCTAAGGCTAATACTCATTTAAATGGGGCTAGTCAAGTGATGATCAATTAATCCGAAAATCCAAGGCTGACACCCACCCGAAAACCAAGTTTAATCGTGCTTGGGGGGAAAGTCTATTACCCATAAAATTGAAGCATAAAACCAACTAAAAAGGGGTTGGATATGAAAAAGGTTAGAAATATAAGGGTTATACCTATTAAAATGGGCCTAGTCGATTGAGGATCAATCTATTCTAAAATCCAAGGCTAACAGCCACCCAAAAACCAAGCTCAATCACGCTTGGGGGAAAAGTCTATTGTCCATAAAATTGAAGCGTGATACCAACAAAAAAAGGGTTGGATATGGAAAAGGTTAGAAATATAAAACTAATACTCATTTAAATGGGGCTAGTCGAGCGACGATCAATTTGTCCGAAAATCCAAGGCTAACACCCACCCGAAAACCAAGTTCAATCTTGCTTGGGGGGAAAGTCTTTTACCCATAAAATTGAAGCATAAAACCAACTAAAAAGGGGTTGGATATGAAAAAGGTTAGAAATATAAGGCTTATACCTATTAAAATGGGCCTAGTCGAGTGAGGATCAATCTATTAGAAAATCCAAGGCTAACACCGACCCAAAAACCAAGTTCAATCATGCTTGGGGGAAAAGTATATTCCCATAAAATTGAATCCTCATACCAACTAAAAAGGGCTTGGATATAAACAAGGTTAGAAATCTAAGGCTAATACTCATTTAAATGGGGCTAGTCGAGTGATGATCAATTAGTCCGAAAATCCAAGGCTGACACCCACCCGAAAACCAAGTTTAATCGTGCTTGGAGGGAATGTCTATTACCCATAAAATTGAAGCATAAAACCAACTAAAAAGGGGTTGGATATGAAAAAGGTTAGAAATATAAGGGTTATACCTATTAAAATGGGCCTAGTCGATTGAGGATCAATCTATTCGAAAATCCAAGGCTAACACCCACCCAAAAACCAAGCTCAATCACGCTTGGGGGAAAAGTCTATTACCCATTAAATTGTAGCGTGATACCAACAAAAAAAGGGTTGGATATGGAAAAGGTTAGAAATATAAAACTAATACTCATTTAAATGGGGCTAGTCGAGCGAGGATCAATTTGTCCGAAAATCCAAGGCTAACACCCACCCGAAAACCAAGTTCAATCTTGCTTGGGGGGAAAGTCTTTTACCCATAAAATTGAAGCATAAAACCAACTAAAAAGGGGTTGGATATGAAAAAGGTTAGAAATATAAGGCTTATACCTATTAAAATGGGCCTAGTCGAGTGAGGATCAATCTATTAGAAAATCCAAAGCTAACACCCACCCAAAAACCAAGTTCAATCATGCTTGGGCGAAAAGTATATTCCCATAAAATTGAATCCTCATACCAACTAAAAAGGGCTTGGATATAAACAAGGTTAGAAATCTAAGGCTAATACTCATTTAAATGGGGCTAGTCAAGTGATGATCAATTAATCCGAAAATCCAAGGCTGACTCCCACCCGAAAACCAAGTTTAATCGTGCTTGGGGGGAAAGTCTATTACCCATAAAATTGAAGCATAAAACCAACTAAAAAGGGGTTGGATATGAAAAAGGTTAGAAATATAAGGGTTATACCTATTAAAATGGGCCTAGTCGATTGCGGATCAATCTATTCTAAAATCCAAGGCTAATGACCACCCAAAACCAAGCTCAATCACGCTTGGGGAAAAGTCTATTGTCCATAAAATTGAAGCGTGATACCAACAAAAAGGGTTGGATATGGAAAAGGTTAGAAATATAAAACTAATACTCATTTAAATGGGGCTAGTCGAGCTGACGATCAATTTGTCCGAAAATCCAAGGCTAACACCCACCGAAAACCAAGTTCAATCTTGCTTGGGGAAAGTCTTTTACCCATAAAATTGAAGCATAAAACCAACTAAAAGGGGTTGGATATGAAAAAGGTTTGAAATATACGGCTTATACCTATTAAAATGGGCCTAGTCGAGTGAGGATCAATCTATTAGAAAATCCAAGGCTAACACCGCCCCAAAAACCAAGGTCAATCATGCTTGGGGGACATGTATATTCCCATAAATTTGAATCCTCATACCAACTAAAAGGGCTTGGATATAAACAAGGTTAGAAATCTAAGGCTAATACTCATTTAAATGGGGCTAGTCGAGTGATGATCAATTAGTCCGAAAATCCAAGGTCGACACTCCACCGAAAACCAAGTTTAATCATGCTTGGGGGGGAAGTCTATTACCCATAAAATTGAAGCATAAAACCAACTAAAAAGGACTTGAATATGAAAAAGGTTAGAAATATAACGCTTATACCTATTAAAATGGGGCTAGTCGAGTGAGGATCAATCTATTCGAAAATCCAAGGCTAACACCCACCCAAAAACCAAGTTCAATCACGCTAGGGGAAAAGTCTATTACCCATAAAATTGAAGCGTGATACCAACAAAAAAAGGGTTGGATATGAAAAAGGTTAGAAATATAAAACTAATACTCATTTAAATGGGGCTAGTCGAGTGAGGATCAATTTGTCCGAAAATCCAAGGCTAACACCCACCCAAAAACCAAGTTCAATCACGCTTGGGGGAAAAGTCTATTGTCCATAAAATTGAAGCCTGATACAAACTAAAAAGGGTTTGGATATGAACAAGGTTAAAAATCTAAGGCTAATACTCATTTAAATGGGGTTAGTCGAGTGAGGATCAATTTGTCCGAAAATCCAAGGCTAACACCCACCCAAAAACCAAGTTTAATCATGCTTAGGGGGAAAATCTATTAGCCATTAAATTTAAGCATAAAAGCAACTAAAAAGGGCTTGAACATGAAAAAGGTTAGAAATATAAGGCTTATACCTATTAAAATGGGCATAGTCGAGTGAGGATCAATCTATTAGAAAATCCAAGGCTAACACTCACCCAAAAACCAAGTTCAATCACGCTTGGGGGAATAGTCTATTGTCCATAAAATTGAAGCCTGATACAAACTAAAAAGGGTTTGGATATGAACAAGGTTAGAAATCTAAGGCTAATACTCATTTAAATGGGGCTAGTCGAGTGAGGATCAATTTGTCTCGAAAATCCAAGGCTAACACCCACCCGAAAACCAAGTTTAATCATGCTTGGGGGAAAGTCTATTACCCATAAAATTGCAGCATAAAACCAACTAAAAAGGGCTTGAATATGAAAAAGGTTAGAAATATAAGGCTTATACCTATTAAAATGGGCCTAGTCGAGTGAGGATCAATCTATTCGAAAATCCAAGGCTAACACCCACCAAAAAACCAAGTTCAATCACGTTTGGGGGAAAAGTCTATTGTCCATAAAATTGAAGCCTGATACAAACGAAAAAGGGATTGGATATGAACAAGGTTAGAAATCTAAGACTAATACTCATTTAAATGGGCCTAATCGAGTGAGGATCAATTAGTCCGAAAATCCAAGGCTAACACCCACCCGAAAACCAAGTTCAATCTTGCTTGGGGGGAAAGTCTTTTACCCATAAAATTGAAGCATAAAACCAACTAAAAAGGGGTTGGATATGAAAAAGGTTAGAAATATAAGGCTTATACCTATTAAAATGGGCCTAGTCGAGTGAGGATCAATCTATTAGAAAATCCAAGGCTAACACCGACCCAAAAACCAAGTTCAATCATGCTTGGGGGAAAAGTATATTCCCATAAAATTGAATCCTCATACCAACTAAAAAGGGCTTGGATATAAACAAGGTTAGAAATCTAAAGCTAATACTCATTTAAATGGGGCTAGTCGAGTGATGATCAATTAGTCCGAAAATCCAAGGCTAACACCCACCCGAAAACCAAGTTTAATCGTGCTTGGGGGGAATGTCTATTACCCATAAAATTGAAGCATAAAACCAACTAAAAAGGGGTTGGATATGAAAAAGGTTAGAAATATAAGGCTTATACCTATTAAAATGGGCCTAGTCGATTGAGGATCAATCTATTCTAAAATCCAAGGCTAACAGCCACCCAAAAACCAAGCTCAATCACGCTTGGGGGAAAAGTCTATTGTCCATAAAATTGAAGCGTGATACCAACAAAAAAAGGGTTGGATATGGAAAAGGTTAGAAATATAAAACTAATACTCATTTAAATAGGGCTAGTCGAGCGACGATCAATTTGTCCGAAAATCCAACGCTAACACCCACCCGAAAACCAAGTTCAATCTTCTTTGGGGGGAAAGTCTTTTACCCATAAAATTGAAGCATAAAACCAACTAAAAAGGGGTTGGATATGAAAAAGGTTAGAAATATAAGGGTTATACCTATTAAAATGGGCCTAGTCGATTGAGGATCAATCTATTCGAAAATCCAAGGCTAACACCCACCCAAAACCAAGCTCAATCACGCTTGGGGAAAAGTCTATTACTCATAAAATTGAAGCGTGATACCAACAAAAAAAGGGTTGGATATGAAAACGGTTACAAATATAAAACTAATACTCATTTAAATGAGGCTAGTCGAGTGATGATCAATTAGTCCGAAAATCCAAGGTCGACACTCCACCTGAAAATCAAGTTGAATCATGCTTGGGGGAAGGTCTATTACCATAAAATTGAAGCATAAAACCAACTAAAAAGGGCTTGAATATGAAAAAGGTTAGAAATATAAGGCTTATACCTATTAAAATGGGCCTAGTCGAGTGACGATCAATCTATTCGAAAATCCAAGGTTAACACCCAACCAAAAACCAAGTTCAATCACGCTTGGGGAAAAGTCTATTGTCCATAAAATTGAAGCCTGATACAAACGAAAAGGGATTGGATATGAACAAGGTTAGAAATCTAAGGCTAATACTCATTTAAATGGGCCTAATCGAGTGAGGATCAATTAGTCCGAAAATCCAAGGCTAACACTCCACCGAAAACCAAGTTCAATCTTGGTTGGGGGAAAGTCTTTACCCATAAAATTGAAGCATAAAACCAAATAAAAGGGGTTGGATATGAAAAAGGTTAGAAATATAAGGCTTATACCTATTAAAATGGGCCTAGTCGAGTGAGGATCAATCTATTAGAATATCCAAGGCTAACACCGACCCAAAACCAAGTTCAATCATGCTTGGGGAAAAGTATATTCCCATAAAATTGAATCCTCATACCAACTAAAAGGGCTTGGATATAAACAAGGTTAGAAATCTAAGTCTAATACTCATTTAAATGGGGCTAGTCGAGTGATGATCAATTAGTCCGAAAATCCAAGGTCGACACCCACCCAAAACCAAGTTTAATCGTGCTTGGGGAATGTCTATTACCCATAAAATTGAAGCATAAAACCAACTAAAAAGGGTTGGATATGAAAAAGGTTAGAAATATAAGGGTTATACCTATTAAAATGGGCCTAGTCGAGTGGGGATCAATCTATTATAAAATCCAAGGCTAACACCCACCCAAAAACCAAGTTCAATCACGCTTGAGGGAAAAGTCTATTACCCATAAAATTGAAGCGTGATACCAACAAAAAAGGGGTTAGATATGAAAAAGGTTAGAAATATAAAACTAATACTCATTTAAATGTGGCTAGTCGAGCGAGGATCAATTTGTCCCAAAATCCAAGGCTAATACCCACCTAAAAACCAAGTTTAATCTTGCTTGGGGGAAAGTCTTTTACCCATAAAATTGAAGCATAAAACCAACTAAAAAGGGGTTGGATATGAAAAAGGTTAGAAATATAAGGCTTATACCTATTAAAATGGGCCTAGTCGAGTGAGGATCAATCTATTAGAAAATCCAAGGCTAACACCCACCCAAAAACCAAGTTCAATCATGCTTGGGGGAAAAATATATTCCCATAAAATTGAATCCTCATACCAACTAAAAAGGGATTGGATATAAACAAGGTTAGAAATCTAAGGCTAATACTCATTTAAATGGGGCTAGTCGAGTGATGATCAATTAATCCGAAAATCCAAAGTCGACACCCACCGAAAACCAAGTTTAATCGTGCTTGGGGGGAAAGTCTATTACCCATAAAATTGAAGCATAAAACCAACTAAAAAGGGGTTGGATATGAAAAAGGTTAGAAATATAAGGGTTTTACCTATTAAAATGGGCCTAGTCGATTGAGGATCAATCTATTCTAAAATCCAAGGCTAACAGCCACCCAAAAACCAAGCTCAATCACGCTTGAAGGAAAAGTCTATTGTCCATAAAATTGAAGCGTGATACCAACAAAAAATGGGTTGGATATGGAAAAGGTTAGAAATATAAAACTAATACTCATTTAAATGGGGCTAGTCAAGCGAGGATCAATTTGTCCGAAAATCCAAGGCTAACACCCACCCGAAAACCAAGTTCAATCTTGCTTGGGGGGAAAGTCTTTTACCCATAAAATTGAAGCATAAAACCAACTAAAAAGGGGTTGGATATGAAAAAGGTTAGAAATATAAGGGTTATACCTATTAAAATGGGCCTAGTCGATTGAGGATCAATCTATTCGAAAATCCAAGGCTAATGACCACCCAAAAACCAAGCTCAATCACGCTTGGGGGAAAAGTCTATTGTCCATAAAATTGAAGCGTGATACCAACAAAAAATGGGTTGGATATGGAAAAGGTTAGAAATCTAAGGCTAATACTCATTTAAATGGGGCTAGTCGAGTGATGATCAATTAGTCCAAAAATCCAAGGCTGACACCCACCCGAAAACCAAGTTTAATCGTGCTTGGGGGGAATGTCTATTACCCATAAAATTGAAGCATAAAACAAACTAAAAAGGGGTTGGATATGAAAAAGGTTAGAAATATAAGGCTTATACCTATTAAAATGGGCCTAGTCGAGTGAGGATCAATCTATTAGAAAATCCAAGGCTAACACCCACCCAAAAACCAAGTTCAATCATGCTTGGGCGAAAAGTATATTCCCATAAAATTGAATCCTCATACCAACTAAAAAGGGCTTTGATATAAACAAGGTTAGAAATCTAAGGCTAATACTCATTTAAATGGGGCTAGTCAAGTGATGATCAATTAATCCAAAAATCCAAGGCTGACACCCACCCGAAAACCAAGTTTAATCGTGCTTGGAGGGAATGTCTATTACCCATAAAATTGAAGCATAAAACCAACTAAAAAGGGGTTGGATATGAAAAAGGTTAGAAATATAAGGGTTATACCTATTAAAATGGGCCTAGTCGATTGAGGATCAATCTATTCTAAAATCCAAGGCTAACAGCCACCCAAAAACCAAGCTCAATCACGCTTGGGGGAAAAGTCTATTGTCCATAAAATTGAAGCGTGATACCAACAAAAAAAGGGTTGGATATGGAAAAGGTTAGAAATATAAAACTAATACTCATTTAAATGGGGCTAGTCGAGCGACGATCAATTTGTCCGAAAATCCAAGGCTAACACCCACCCGAAAACCAAGTTCAATCTTGCTTGGGGGGAAAGTCTTTTACCCATAAAATTGAAGCATAAAACCAACTAAAAAGGGGTTGGATATGAAAAAGGTTAGAAATATAAGGCTTATACCTATTAAAATGGGCCTAGTCGAGTGAGGATCAATCTATTAGAAAATCCAAGGCTAACACCGACCCAAAAACCAAGTTCAATCATGCTTGGGGGAAAAGTATATTCCCATAAAATTGAAGCCTGATACAAACGAAAAAGGGATTGGATATGAACAAGGTTAGAAATCTAAGGCTAATACTCATTTAAATGGGCCTAATCGAGTGAGGATCAATTAGTCCGAAAATCCAAGGCTAACACCCACCCGAAAACCAAGTTCAATTTTGGTTGGGGGGAAAGTCTTTTACCCATAAAATTGAAGCATAAAACCAAATAAAAAGGGGTTGGATATGAAAAAGGTTAGAAATATAAGGGTTATACCTATTAAAATGGGCCTAGTCGAGTGAGGATCAATCTATTAGAAAATCCAAGGCTAACACCGACCCAAAACCAAGTTCAATCATGCTTGGGGAAAAGTATATTCCCATAAAATTGAATCCTCATACCAACTAAAAAGGGCTTGGATATAAACAAGGTTAGAAATCTAAGTCTAATACTCATTTAAATGGGGCTAGTCGAGTGATGATCAATTAGTCCGAAAATCCAAGGCTGACACCCACCCGAAAACCAAGTTTAATCGTGCTTGGGGGGAATGTCTATTACCCATAAAATTGAAGCATAAAACCAACTAAAAAGGGGTTGGATATGAAAAAGGTTAGAAATATAAGGGTTATACCTATTAAAATGGGCCTAGTCGATTGGGGATCAATCTATTCGAAAATCCAAGGCTAACACCCACCCAAAAACCAAGCTCAATCACGCTTGGGGGAAAAGTCTATTGTCCCATTAAATTAAAGCGTGATACCAACAAAAAAAGGGTTGGATATGGAAAAGGTTAGAAATATAAAACTAATACTCATTTAAATGGGGCTAGTCAAGCGAGGATCAATTTGTCCGAAAATCCAAGGCTAACACCCACCCGAAAACCAAGTTCAATCTTGCTTGGGCGGAAAGTCTTTTACCCATAAAATTGAAGCATAAAACCAACTAAAAAGGGGTTGGATATGAAAAAGGTTAGAAATATAAGGGTTATACCTATTAAAATGGGCCTAGTCGAGTGAGGATCAATCTATTAGAAAATCCAAGGCTAACACCGACCCAAAAACCAAGTTCAATCATGCTTGGGGGAAAAGTATATTCCCATGAAATTGAATCCTCATACCAACTAAAAAGGGCTTGGATATAAAAAAGGTTAGAAATCTAAGGCTAATACTCATTTAAATGGGGCTAGTCGAGTGATGATCAATTTGTCCGAAAATCCAAGGCTAACACTCACCCGAAAACATAGTTTAATCATGCTTGGGGGGAAAGTCTATTACCATAAAATTGAAGCATAAAACCAACTAAAAAGGGCTTGAATATGAAAAAGATTAGAAATATAAGGCTTATACCTATTAAAATGGGCCTAGTCGAGTGACGATCAATCTATTCGAAAATCCAAGGTTAACACCAACCCAAAAACCAAGTTCAAGCACGTTTGGGCGAAAAGTCTATTACCCATAAAATTGAAGCGTGACACCAACAAAAAAAGGGTTGGATATGAAAAAGGTAAGAAATATAAAACTAATACTCATTTAAATGTGGCTAGTCGAGCGAGGATCAATTTGTCCCAAAATCCAAGGCTAATACCCACCTAAAAACCAAGTTTAATCATGCTTAGGGGGAAAGTCTATTACCCATAAAATTTAAGCATAAAACCAACTAAAAATGGCTTGAATATGAAACAGGTTAGAAATATAAGGCTTATACCTATTAAAATGGGCCTAGTCGAGTGAGGATCAATCTATTCGAAAATCCAAGGCTAACACCCACCCAAAAACCAAGTTCAATCATGCTTGGGCGAAAAGTATATTCCCATAAAATTGAAGCCTGATACAAACTAAAAAGGGTTTTGATATGAACGAGGTTAGAAATGTAAGGCTAATACTCATTTAAATGGGGCTAGTCGAGTGAGGATCAATTTGTCCGAAAATCCAAGGCTAACACTCACCCGAAAACCAAGTTTAATCACGCTTGGGGGGAAAGTCTATTACCTATAAAATTTAAGCATAAAACCAACTAAAAAGGGCTTGAATATGAAAAAGGTTAGAAATATAAGGATTATACCTATTAAAATGGGCCTAGTCGATTGAGGATCAATCTATTATAAAATCCAAGGCTAACACTCACCCAAAAACCAAGTTTAATCACGCTTGGGGGAATAGTCTATTGTCCATAAAATTGAAGCCTGATACAAACTAAAAAGGGTTTGGATATGAATAAGGTTAGAAATCTAAGGCTAATACTCATTTAAATGGGGCTAGTCGAGTGAGGATCAATTTGTCCGAAAATCCAATGCTAACACCTACCCGAAAACCAAGTTCAATCTTGCTTGGGGGGAAAGTCTTTTACCCATAAAATTGAAGCATAAAACCAACTAAAAAGGGGTTGGATATGAAAAAGGTTAGAAATATAAGGCTTATACCTATTAAAATGGGCCTAGTCGAGTGAGGATCAATCTATTAGAAAATCCAAGGCTAACACCGACCCAAAAACCAAGTTCAATCATGCTTGGGGGAAAAGTATATTCCCATAAAATTGAATCCTCATACCAACTAAAAAGGGCTTGGATATAAACAAGGTTAGAAATCTAAGGCTAATACTCATTTAAATGGGGCTAGTCGAGTGATGATCAATTAGTCCGAAAATCCAAGGCTGACACCCACCCGAAAACCAAGTTTAATCGTGCTTGGAGGGAATGTCTATTACCCATAAAATTGAAGCATAAAACCAACTAAAAAGGGGTTGGATATGAAAAAGGTTAGAAATATAAGGGTTATACCTATTAAAATGGGCCTAGTCGATTGAGGATCAATCTATTCGAAAATCCAAGGCTAACACCCACCCAAAAACCAAGCTCAATCACGCTTGGGGGAAAAGTCTATTACCCATTAAATTGTAGCGTGATACCAACAAAAAAAGGGTTGGATATGGAAAAGGTTAGAAATATAAAACTAATACTCATTTAAATGGGGCTAGTCGAGCGAGGATCAATTTGTCCGAAAATCCAAGGCTAACACCCACCCGAAAACCAAGTTCAATCTTGCTTGGGGGGAAAGTCTTTTACCCATAAAATTGAAGCATAAAACCAACTAAAAAGGGGTTGGATATGAAAAAGGTTAGAAATATAAGGCTTATACCTATTAAAATGGGCCTAGTCGAGTGAGGATCAATCTATTAGAAAATCCAAGGCTAACACCCACCCAAAAACCAAGTTCAATCATGCTTGGGCGAAAAGTATATTCCCATAAAATTGAATCCTCATACCAACTAAAAAGGGCTTGGATATAAACAAGGTTAGAAATCTAAGGCTAATACTCATTTAAATGGGGCTAGTCAAGTGATGATCAATTAATCCGAAAATCCAAGGCTGACACCCACCCGAAAACCAAGTTTAATCGTGCTTGGGGGGAAAGTCTATTACCCATAAAATTGAAGCATAAAACCAACTAAAAAGGGGTTGGATATGAAAAAGGTTAGAAATATAAGGGTTATACCTATTAAAATGGGCCTAGTCGATTGCGGATCAATCTATTCTAAAATCCAAGGCTAACAGCCACCCAAAAACCAAGCTCAATCACGCTTGGGGGAAAAGTCTATTGTCCATAAAATTGAAGCGTGATACCAACAAAAAAAGGGTTGGATATGGAAAAGGTTAGAAATATAAAACTAATACTCATTTAAATGGGGCTAGTCGAGCGACGATCAATTTGTCCGAAAATCCAAGGCTAACACCCACCGAAAACCAAGTTCAATATTGCTTGGGGGGAAAGTCTTTTACCCATAAAATTGAAGCATAAAACCAACTAAAAAGGGGTTGGATATGAAAAAGGTTAGAAATATAAGGCTTATACCTATTAAAATGGGCCTAGTCGAGTGAGGATCAATCTATTAGAAAATCCAAGGCTAACACTCACCCAAAACCAAGTTCAATCATGCTTGGGCGAAAAGTATATTCCCATAAAATTGAATCCTCATACCAACTAAACAGGGATTGGATATAAACAAGGTTAGAATTCTAAGGCTAATACTCATTTAAATGGGGCTAGTCGAGTGATGATCAATTAGTCCGAAAATCCAAGGCTGACACCCACCCGAAAACCAAGTTTAATCGTGCTTGGAAGGAATGTCTATTACCCATAAAATTGAAGCATAAAACCAACTAAAAAGGGGTTGGATATGAAAAAGGTTAGAAATATAAGGGTTATACCTATTAAAATGGGCCTAGTCGATTGAGGATCAATCTATTCGAAAATCCAAAGCTAACACCCACCCAAAAACCAAGCTCAATCACGCTTGGGGGAAAAGTCTATTACCCATTAAATTGAAACGTGATACCAACAAAAAAAGGGTTGGATATGGAAAAGGTTAGAAATATAAAACTAATACTCATTTAAATGGGGCTAGTCGAGCGAGGATCAATTTGTCCGAAAATTCTAGGTTAACACCCACCAAAAAACCAAGTTCAATCACACTTGGGGGAAAAGTCTATTGTCAATAAAATTGAATCCTGATAGAAACTAAAAAGGGTTTGCATATAAACAAGGTTAGAAATCTAAGGCTAATACTCATTTAAATGGGGCTAGTCGAGTGAGGATCAATTTGTCCGAAAATCCAAGGCTAACACTCACCCGAAAACCAAGTTTAATCACGCTTGGGGGGAAAGTCTATTACCTATAAAATTTAAGCATAAAAGCAACTAAAAAGGGCTTGAACATGAAAAAGGTTAGAAATATAACGCTTATACGTATTAAAATGGGCATAGTCGAGTGAGGATCAATCTATTAGAAAATCCAAGGCTAACACTCACCCAAAAACCAAGTTCAATTACGCTTGGAGGAATAGTCTATTGTCCATAAAATTGAAGCCTGATACAAACTAAAAAGGGTTTGGATATAAACAAGGTTAAAAATCTAAGGCTAATACTCAATTAAATGGGGCTAGTCGAGTGAGGATCAATTTGTCTCGAAAATCCAAGGTTAACACCCACCCGAAAATCAAGTTTAATCATGCTTGGGGGGAAGGTCTATAACCATAAAATTGAAGCATAAAACCAACTAAAATGGGCTTGAATATGAAAAAGGTTTAAAATATAAGGCTTATACCTAATAAAATGGGCCTAGTCGAGTGAGGATCTATCTATTCGAAAATCCAAGGCTAACACCCACCAGAAAACCAAGTTCAATCACGTTTGGGGGAAAAGTCTATTGTCCATAAAATTGAAGCCTGATACAAACGAAAAAGGGATTGGATATGAACAAGGTTAGAAATCTAAGACTAATACTCATTTAAATGGGCCTAATCGAGTGAGGATCAATTAGTCCGAAAATCCAAGGCTAACACCCACCCGAAAATCAAGTTCAATCTTGCTTGGGGGGAAAGTCTTTTACCCATAAAATTGCAGCATAAAACCAACTAAAAAGGAGTTGGATATGAAAAAGGTTAGAAATATAAGGCTTATACCTATTAAAATGGGCCTAGTCGAGTGAGGATCAATCTATTAGAAAATCCAAGGCTAACACCCACCCAAAAACCAAGTTCAATCATGCTTGGGCGAAAAGTATATTCCCATAAAATTGAATCCTCATACCAACTAAAAAGGGCTTGGATATAAACAAAGTTAGAAATCTAAGGCTAATACTCATTTAAATGGGGCTAGTCGAGTGATGATCAATTAATCCGAAAATCCAAGGCTGACACCCACCCGAAAACCAAGTTTAATCGTGCTTGGGGGGAAAGTCTATTACCCATAAAATTGAAGCATAAAACCAACTAAAAAGGGCTTGGATATGAAAAAGGTTAGAAATATAAGTTTATACATATTAAAATGGGCCTAGTCCAGTGTGGATCAATTTATTCGACAATCCAAGGCTAACACCCACCCAAAAACCAAGTTCAATCATGGTTGGGGGAAAAGTGTATTCCCATAAAATTGAGTCCTCATACCAACTAAAAAGGGCGTGGATATGAAAAAGATTAGAAATCTAAGGCTAATACTCATTGAAATGGGGTTAGTCGAGTGAGGATCAATCTATTAGAAAAACCAAGGCTAACACCCACCTAAAAACCAAGTTTAATCATGCTTGGGGGAAAAGTCTATTACCATAAAATTGAAGCATAAACCAACTAAAAAGGGCTTGAACATGAAAATGGTTAGAAATATAAGGCTTATACCTATTAAAATGGGCCTAGTTGAGTGACGATCAATCTATTATAAAATCCAAGGCTAACACTCACCCAAAAACCAAGTTCAATCACGCTTGGGGGAATAGTCTATTGTCCATAAAATTGAAGCCTGATACAAACTAAAAAGGGTTTGGATATGAACGAGGTTAGAAATGTAAGGCTAATACTCAATTAAATGGGGCTAGTCGAGCGAGGATTAATTTGTCCGAAAATCCAAGGCTAACACCCACCCGAAAACCAAGTTTAATCATGCTTATGGGGAAAATCTATTAGCCATTAAATTTAAGCATAAAAGCAACTAAAAAGGGCTTGAACATGAAAAAGGGTAGAAATATAAGGCTTATACCTATTAAAATGGGCATAGTCGAGTGAGGATCAATCTATTAGAAAATCCAAGGCTAACACCCACCCAAAAACCAAGTTCAATCACGCTTGGGGGAATAGTCTATTGTCCATAAAATTGAAGCCTGATACAAACTAAAAAGGGTTTGGATATAAACAAGGTTAAAAATCTAAGGCTAATACTCAATTAAATGGGGCTAGTCGAGTGAGGATCAATTTGTCTCGAAAATCCAAGGCTAACACCCACCCGAAAATCAAGTTTAATCATGCTTGGGGAGAAGGTCTATTACCATAAAATTGAAGCATAAAACCAACTAAAAAGGGCTTGAATATGAAAAAGGTTAAAAATATAAGGGTTATACCTATTAAAATGGGCCTAGTCGACTGAGGATCTATCTATTCGAAAATCCAAGGCTAACACCCACCCAGAAACCAAGTTCAATCACACTTGGGGGAAAAGTCTATTACCCATAAAATTGAAGCGTGATACCAACAAAAAAAGGGTTAAATATAAAAAAGATTAGAAATATAAGGCTTCTATCTATTAAAATGGGCCTAGTCGAGTGAGGATCAATCTATTAGAAAATCCAAGGCTAACACCCACCCAAAAACCAAGTTCAATCATGCTTGGGCGAAAAGTACATTCCCATAAAATTGAATCCTCATACCAACTAAAAAGGGCTTGGATATAAACAAGGTTATAAATCTAAGGCTAATACTCATTTAAATGGGGCTAGTCGAGTGATGATAAATTAATCCGAAAATCCAAGGCTGACACCCACCCGAAAACCAAGTTTAATCGTGCTTGGGGGGAAAGTCTATTACCCATAAAATTGAAGCATAAAACCAACTAAAAAGGGGTTGGATATGAAAAAGGTTAGAAATATAAGGCTTATACCTATTAAAATGGGCCTAGTCGATTGAGGATCAATCTATTATAAAATCCAAGGCTAACACTCACCCAAAAACCAAGTTCAATCACGCTTGGGGGAATAGTCTATTGTCCATAAAATTGAAGCCTGATACAAACTAAAAAGGGTTTGGATATGAAAAAAGTTAGGAATATAAAACTAATACTCATTTAAATGGGGCTAGTCGAGCCAGGATGAATTTGTCCGAAAGTCCAAGGCTAACACCCACCCAAAAACCAAGTTTAATCATGCTTGGGGGGAAAGTCTTTTACCCATAAAATTGAAGCATAAAACCAACTAAAAAGGGGTTGGATATGAAAAAGGTTAGAAATATAAGGCTTATACCTATTAAAATGGGCCTAGTCGAGTGAGGATCAATCTATTAGAAAATCCAAGGCTAACACCGACCCAAAAACCAAGTTCAATCATGCTTGGGGGAAAAGTATATTCCCATAAAATTGAATCCTCATACCAACTAAAAAGGGCTTGGATATAAACAAGGTTAGAAATCTAAGGCTAATACTCACTTAAATGGGGCTAGTCGAGTGATGATCAATTAGTCCGAAAATCCAAGGCTGACACCCACCCGAAAACCAAGTTTAATCGTGCTTGGAAGGAATGTCTATTACCCATAAAATTGAAGCATAAAACCAACTAAAAAGGGGTTGGATATGAAAAAGGTTAGAAATATAAGGGTTATACCTATTAAAATGGGCCTAGTCGATTGAGGATCAATCTATTCGAAAATCCAAGGCGAACACCCACCCAAAAACCAAGCTCAATCACGCTTGGGGGAAAAGTCTATTACCCATTAAATTGAAGCGTGATACCAACAAAAAAAGGGTTGGATATGGAAAAGGTTAGAAATATAAAACTAATACTCATTTAAATGGGGCTAGTCGAGCGAGGATCAATTTGTCCGAAAATCCAAGCCTAACATCAACCCGAAAACCAAGTTCAATCTTGCTTGGGGGGAAAGTCTTTTACCCATAAAATTTAAGCATAAAACCAACTAAAAAGGGGTTGGATATGAAAAAGGTTAGAAATATAAGGCTTATACCTATTAAAATGGGCCTAGTCGAGTGAGGATCAATCTATTAGAAAATCCAAGGCTAACACACACCCAAAAACCAAGTTCAATCATGCTGGAGGGAAAAATATATTCCCATAAAATTGAATCCTCATACCAACTAAAAAGGGCTTGGATATAAACAAGGTTAGAAATGTAAGACTAATACTCATTTAAATGGGGCTAGTCAAGTGATGATCAATTAATCCAGAAAATCCAAGGTGACACCCACCGAAAACCAAGTTTAATCGTGGCTTGGGGAAAGTCTATTACCCATAAAATTGAAGCATAAAACCAACTAAAAAGGGGTTGGATATGAAAAAGGTTAGAAATATAAGGGTTATACCTATTAAAATGGGCCTAGTCGATTGCGGATCAATCTATTCTAAAATCCAAGGCTAACAGCCACCCAAAAACCAAGCTCAATCACGCTTGGGGGAAAAGTCTATTGTCCATAAAATTGAAGCGTGATACCAACAAAAAAAGGGTTGGATATGGAAAAGGTTAGAAATATAAAACTAATACTCATTTAAATGGGGCTAGTCGAGCGACGATCAATTTGTCCGAAAATCCAAGGCTAACACCCACCCGAAAACCAAGTTCAATCTTGCTTGGGGGGAAAGTCTTTTACCCATAAAATTGAAGCATAAAACCAACTAAAAAGGGGTTGGATATGAAAAAGGTTAGAAATATAAGGCTTATACCTATTAAAATGGGCCTAGTCGAGTGAGGATCAATCTATTAGAAAATCCAAGGCTAACACCGACCCAAAAACCAAGTTCAATCATGCTTGGGGGAAAAGTATATTCCCATAAAATTGAATCCTCATACCAACTAAAAAGGGATTGGATATAAACAAGGTTAGAAATCTAAGGCTAATACTCATTTAAATGGGGCTAGTCGAGTGATGATCAATTAGTCCGAAAATCCAAGGCTGACACCCACCCGAAAACCAAGTTTAATCGTGCTTGGAAGGAATGTCTATTACCCATAAAATTGAAGCATAAAACCAACTAAAAAGGGGTTGGATATGAAAAAGGTTAGAAATATAAGGGTTATACCTATTAAAATGGGCCTAGTCGATTGAGGATCAATCTATTCGAAAATCCAAAGCTAACACCCACCCAAAAACCAAGCTCAATCACGCTTGGGGGAAAAGTCTATTACCCATTAAATTGAAACGTGATACCAACAAAAAAAGGGTTGGATATGGAAAAGGTTAGAAATATAAAACTAATACTCATTTAAATGGGGCTAGTCGAGCGAGGATCAATTTGTCCGAAAATTCTAGGTTAACACCCACCAAAAAACCAAGTTCAATCACACTTGGGGGAAAAGTCTATTGTCAATAAAATTGAATCCTGATAGAAACTAAAAAGGGTTTGCATATAAACAAGGTTAGCAATCTAAGGCTAATACTCATTTAAATGGGGCTAGTCGACTGAGGATCAATTTGTCCAAAAATCCAAGGCTAACACCCACCCGAAAACCAAGTTTAATCATGCTTGGGGGGAAAGTCTATTACCCATAAAATTGAAGCATAAAACCAACTAAAAAGGGCTTGAATATGAAAAAGGATAGAAATATAAGGCTTATACCTATTAAAATGGGCCTAGTCGAGTGAGGATCAATCTATTAGAAAATCCAAGGCTAACACCCACCCAAAAACCAAGTTCAATCACGCTTTGGGGAAAAGTCTATTGTCCATAACATTGAAGCCTGATACAAACTAAAAAGGGTTTGGATATAAACAAGGTTAAAAATCTAAGGCTAATACTCAATTAAATGGGGCTAGTCGAGTGAGGATCAATTTGTCTCGAAAATCGAAGGCTAACACCCACCCGAAAATCAAGTTTAATCATGCTTGGGGGGAAGGTCTATTACCATAAAATTGAAGCATAAAACCAACTAAAAAGGGCTTGAATATGAAAAAGGTTTAAAATATAAGGCTTATACCTATTAAAATGGGCCTAGTCGAGTGAGGATCTATCTATTCGAAAATCCAAGGCTAACACCCACCAAAAAACCAAGTTCAATCACGTTTGGGGGAAAAGTCTATTGTCCATAAAATTGAAGCCTGATACAAACGAAAAAGGGATTGGATATGAACAAGGTTAGAAATCTAAGACTAATACTCATTTAAATGGGCCTAATCGAGTGAGGATCAATTAGTCCGAAAATCCAAGGCTAACACCCACCCGAAAACCAAGTTCAATCTTGCTTGGGGGGAAAGTCTTTTACCCATAAAATTGAAGCATAAAACCAACTAAAAAGGGGTTGGATATGAAAAAGGTTAGAAATATAAGGCTTATACCTATTAAAATGGGCCTAGTCGAGTGAGGATCAATCTATTAGAAAATCCAAGGCTAACACCCACCCAAAAACCAAGTTCAATCATGCTGGAGGGAAAAATATATTCCCATAAAATTGAATCCTCATACCAACTAAAAAGGGCTTGGATATAAACAAGGTTAGAAATGTAAGACTAATACTCATTTAAATGGGCCTAATCGAGTGATGATCAATTAATCCGAAAATCCAAAGTCGACACCCACCCGAAAACCAAGTTTAATCGTGCTTGGGGGGAAAGTCTATTACCCATAAAATTGAAGCATAAAACCAACTAAAAAGGGCTTGGATATGAAAAAGGTTAGAAATATAAGTTTATACATATTAAAATGGGCCTAGTCCAGTGTGGATCAATTTATTCGACAATCCAAGGCTAACACCCACCCAAAAACCAAGTTCAATCATGGTTGGGGGAAAAGTGTATTCCCATAAAATTGAGTCCTCATACCAACTAAAAAGGGCGTGGATATGAAAAAGATTAGAAATCTAAGGCTAATACTCATTGAAATGGGGTTAGTCGAGTGAGGATCAATCTATTAGAAAAACCAAGGCTAACACCCACCTAAAAACCAAGTTTAATCATGCTTGGGGGAAAAGTCTATTACCATAAAATTGAAGCATAAACCAACTAAAAAGGGCTTGAATATGAAAAAGGTTAGAAATATAAGGCTTATATCAATTAAAATGGGCGTAGTCGAGTGAGGATCCATCTATTCGAAAATCCAAGGTTAACACCCACCCAAAAACCAAGTTCAATCACGCTTGGGGGAAAGGTCTATTGTCCATAAAATTGAAGCCTGATAGGAACTAAAAAGGGTTTGGATATGAACAAGGTTAGAAATCTAAGGCTAATACTCAATTAAATGGGGCTAGTCGACTGAGGATCAATTTGTTCGAAAATCCAAGGCTAACACCCACCCAAAAACCAAATGTAATCATGCTTCGGGGGAAAGTCTATTACCCATAAAATTGAAGTATAAAACCAACTAAAAAGGGCTTGAATATGAAAAAGGTTAGAAATATAAGGCTTATACCTATTAAAATGGGCCTAGTCGAGTGAGGATCAATCTATTAGAAAATCCAAGGCTAACACGTACCCAAAAACCAAGTTCAATCACGCTTTGGGGAAAAGTCTATTGTCCATAACATTGAAGCCTGATACAAACTAAAAAGGGTTTGGATATAAACAAGGTTAAAAATCTAAGGCTAATACTCAATTAAATGGGGCTAGTCGAGTGAGGATCAATTTGTCTCGAAAATCCAAGGCTAACACCCACCCGAAAATCAAGTTTAATCATGCTTGGGGGGAAAGTCTATTACCCATAAAATTGAAGCATAAAACCAACTAAAAAGGGCTTGAATATGAAAAAGGTTAAAAATATAAGGGTTATACCTATTAAAATGGGCCTAGTCGACTGAGGATCTATCTATTCGAAAATCCAAGGCTAACACCCACCCAGAAACCAAGTTCAATCACACTTGGGGGAAAAGTCTATTACCCATAAAATTGAAGCGTGATACCAACAAAAAAAGGGTTAAATATAAAAAAGATTAGAAATATAAGGCTTCTATCTATTAAAATGGGCCTAGTCGAGTGAGGATCAATCTATTAGAAAATCCAAGGCTAACACCCACCCAAAAACCAAGTTCAATCATGCTTGGGCGAAAAGTACATTCCCATAAAATTGAATCCTCATACCAACTAAAAAGGGCTTGGATATAAACAAGGTTATAAATCTAAGGCTAATACTCATTTAAATGGGGCTAGTCGAGTGATGATAAATTAATCCGAAAATCCAAGGCTGACACCCACCCGAAAACCAAGTTTAATCGTGCTTGGGGGGAAAGTCTATTACCCATAAAATTGAAGCATAAAACCAACTAAAAAGGGGTTGGATATGAAAAAGGTTAGAAATATAAGGGTTATACCTATTAAAATGGGCCTAGTCGATTGAGGATCAATCTATTCTAAAATCCAAGGCTAACAGACACCCAAAAACCAAGCTCAATCACGCTTGGAGGAAAAGTCTATTGTCCATAAAATTGAAGCCTGATACCAACAAAAAAAGGGTTGGATATGGAAAAGGTTAGAAATATAAAACTAATACTCATTTAAATGGGGCTAGTAGAGCGACGATCAATTTGTCCGAAAATCTAAGGCTAACACCCACCCGAAAACCAAGTTCAATCTTGCTTGGGGGGAAAGTCTTTTACCCATAAAATTGAAGCATAAAACCAACTAAAAGGGGGTTGGATATGAAAAAGGTTAGAAATATAAGACTTATACCTATTAAAATGGGCCTAGTCGAGTGAGGATCAATCTATTAAAAAATCCAAGGCTAGCACCCACCCAAAAACCAAGTTCAATCATGCATGGGGGAAAAATATATTCTCATAAAATTGAATCCTCATACCAACTAAAAAGGACTTGGATATAAACAAGATTAGAAATCTAAGGCTAAAACTCATTTAAATGGGGCTAGTCGAGTGATGATCAATTAGTCCGAAAATCCAAGGCTGACACCCACCCGAAAACCAAGTGTAATCATGCTTCGGGGGAAAGTCTATTACCATAAAATTGAAGCATAAAACCAACTAAAAAGGGCTTGAATATGAAAAAGGTTAAAAATATAAGGGTTATACCTATTAAAATGGGCCTAGTCGAGTGAGGATCCATCTATTCGAAAATCCAAGACTAACACCCACCCAAAAACCAAGTTCAATCACGCTTGTGTGAAAAGTCTATTGTCCATAAAATTGAAGCCTGATAGAAACCAAAAAGGGTTTGCATATAAACAAGGTTAGAAATCCAAGGCTAATACTCATTTAAATGGGGCTAGTCGAGTGAGTATCAATTTGTCCAAAAATCTAAGGCTAACACCCACCCGAAAACCAAGTTTAATCATGCTTGGGGGGAAAGTCTATTACCCATAAAATTGAAGCATAAAACCAAATAAAAAGGGCTTGAATATGAAAAAGGTTAGAAATATAAGGCTTATACCTATTAAAATGGGCCTAGCCGAGTGAGGATCAATCTACAAGAAAATCCAAGGCTAACACGCACCCAAAAACCAAGTTCAATCATGCTTAGGGGAAAAGTCTATTACCCATAAAATTGAAGCATAAAACCAACTAAAAAGGGCTTGAATATGAAAAAGGTTAAAAATATAAGGGTTATACCTATTAAAATGGGCCTAGTCGATTGAGGATCAATCTATTCTAAAATCCAAGGCTAACAGCCACCCAAAAACCAAGCTCAATCACGCTTGGGGGAAAAGTCTATTGTCCAGAAAATTGAAGCCTGATACCAACAAAAAAAGGGTTGGATATGAAAAAGGTTAGAAATATAAAACTAATACTCATTTAAATGGGGCTAGTCGAGCGACGATCAATTTGTCCTAAAATCCAAGGCTAACACCCACCAGAAAACCAAGTTCAATCTTGCTTGGGGGGAAAATCTTTTACCCATAAAATTGAAGCATAAAACAAACTAAAAAGGGGTTGGATATGAAAAAGGTTAGAAATATAAGGCTTATACCTATAAAATGGGCCTAGTCGAGTGAGGATCAATCTTTTAAAAAATCCAAGGCTAACACCCACCCAAAAACCAAGTTCAATCATGCTTGGGCGAAAAGTATATTCCCATAAAATTGAATCCTCATACAAACTAAAAAGGACTTGGATATAAACAAGGTTAGAAATCTAAGGCTAAAACTCATTTAAATGGGGCTAGTCGAGTGATGATCAATTAGTCCGAAAATCCAAGGCTGACACCCACCCGAAAACCAAGTGTAATCATGCTTCGGGGGAAAGTCTATTACCATAAAATTGAAGCATAAAACCAACTAAAAAGGGCTTGAATATGAAAAAGGTTAACAATATAAGGGTTATACCTATTAAAATGGGCCTAGTCGACTGAGGATCTATCTATTCGAAAATCCAAGGCTAACACCCACCCAAAAACCAAGTTCAATCACACTTGGGGGAAAAGTCTATTACCCATAAAATTGAAGAGTGATACCAACAAAAAAAGGGTTAAATATAAAAAAGATTAGAAATATAAGGCTTCTATCTATTAAAATGGGGCTAGTCGAGTGAGGATCAATCTACAAGAAAATCCAAGGCTAACACGCACCCAAAAACCAAGTTCAATCATGCTTAGGGGAAAAGTCTATTACCCATAAAATTGAAACATAAAACCAACTAAAAAGGGCTTGAATATGAAAAAGGTTAAAAATATAAGGGTTATACCTATTAAAATGGGCCTAGTCGAGTGAGGATCCATCTATTCGAATATCCAAGACTAACACCCACCCAAAAACCAAGTTCAATCACGCTTGTGGGAAAAGTCTATTGTCCATAAAATTGAAGCCTGATAGAAACCAAAAAGGGTTTGCATATAAACAAGGTTAGAAATCTAAGGCTAATACTCATTTAAATGGGGCTAGTCTAGTGAGTATCAATTTGTCCAAAAATCTAAGGCTAACACCCACCCGAAAACCAAGTTTAATCATGCTTGGGGGGAAAGTCTATTACCCATAAAATTGAAGCATAAAACCAACTAAAAAGGGCTTGGATATAAAAAATGTTAGAAATATAAGGCTTATACCTATTAAAATGGGCCTACTCCAGTGAGGATCAATCTATTCGAAAATCCAAGGCTAACACCCACTCAAAAACCAAGTTCAATCATGCTTGGGGGAAAAGTCTATTGTCCATAAAATTGAAGCCTTATACAAACTAAAAAGGGTTTGGATATGAACAAGGTTAGAAATCTAAGCCTAATACTCATTTAAATGGGCTAGTCGAGTGAGGATCAATCTGTCCGAAAATCCAAGGGTAACATCCACCCAAAAACCAAGTATAATCATGCTTGGGGGAAAGTCTATTACCCATAAAATTGAAGCATAAAACCAACTAAAATGGGCTTGAATATGAAAAAGGTTAGAAATATAAGTCTTATAACTATTAAAATGGGCGTAGTCGAGTGGGGATCAATCTATTCGAAATCCAAGACCAACACCAACCCAAAAACCAAGTTCAATCGCGCTTGGGGGGAAAGTCTATTACCAATAAAATTGAAGCCTCATACCAACTAAAAAGGGCTTGGATATGAACAAGGTTAGAAAGCTAAGGCTAATACTCATTTAAATGGGTTAGTCGAATGAGGATCAATTTGTCCGGAAATCCAAGGCCAACACCCACCCGAAAACCAAGTTTAATCATGCTTGGGGAAAAGTCTATTGCCCATAAAATTGAAACGCAATAACAACTAAAATGGGCTTGGATATGAAAAAGGATAGAAATCTAAGCCTAATACTCATTTAAATGAGTCTAGTCGAGTGAGGATCAATTTTTCCGAAAATCCAAAGCTAACACCCACCCAAAAACCAAGTTCAATCATGTTTGGGGAAAAAGTGTAATACCCATAAAATTGACGTCTAATAGAAACTAAAAAGAGCTTTGATATGAAAAAGGTTAGAAATCTAAGGCTAATACTCATTTAAATGGCGATAGTCGTATGAGGATCAATTTGTCCGAAAATCCAAGGCTAACACCCACCCAAAAACCAAGTTGAATCATGCTTGGGGGGGAAGTCTATTACCTATAAATTGAAGCATAAAACCAACGAAAAAGGGTTTGGATATGAAAAAAATTAGAAATATAAGGCTTATACCTATTAAAATGGGCCTACTCGAGTGAGGATCAATCTATTCGAAAATCCAAGGCTAACACCCACTCAAAAACCAAGTTCAATCATGTTTTGGGGAAAAGTCTATTGTCCATAAAATTTAAGCCTGATACAAACTAAAAAGGGTTTGGATATGAACAAGGTTAGGAATCTAAGGTTCATACTCATTTAAATGGGGCTAGTAGAGTGATGATCAACTTGTCCGAAAATCCAAGGCTGACACCCACCCAAAAACCAAGTTTAATCATGCTTGGGGGAAAGTCTATTAACCATAAAATTGAAGCATAAAACCAACTAAAAAGGGCTTGGGTATGAAAAAGGTTAGAAATCTAAGGTTTATACATATTAAAATGGGGCTAGTCGAGTGTGGGTCAATTTATTCGACAATCCAAGGCTAACACCCACCCAAAAACCAAGTTCAATCATGCTTGGGGAAAAGTCTATTGTCCATAAAATTTAAGCCTGATACAAACTAAAAAGGGTTTGGATATGAACAAGGTTAGGAATCTAAGGTTCATACTCATTTAAATGGGGCTAGTCGAGTGAAGTTCAATCATGCTTGGGGGAAAAGTCTATTGTCCATAAAATTTAAGCCTGATACAAACTAAAAAGGGTTTGGATATGAACAAGGTTAGGAATCTAAGGTTCATACTCATTTAAATGGGGCTAGTCGAGTGAGGATCAATTTGTCTGAAAATCCAAGGCTAAACCAACCCAAAAACCAAGTTTAATCATGCTTGGGGAGAAAGTCTATTACCCATAAAATTGAAGCATAATAATACTAAAAAGGGCTTGGATATGAACAAGGTTAGAAATGTAAGGCTAATACTCATTTAAATGAGGCTAGTCGAGTGAGGATTAATTTGTCCAAAAATCCAAAGCTAACAGCCACCAAAAAACCAAGATCAATTGTGCTTGGGGGAAAAGTCTATTATCTATAAAATTGAAGCCTAATACCAACTAAAAATGGTTTAGTTATGAATAAGGTTATAAATCTAAAGCTAATACTCATTTAAATAGGGAGTCGAGTGATGATCAATTTGTCCGAAAATCCAAGGCTAACACCCACCCAAAAACCAAGTACAATCATACTTGGGGGAAAAGTCTATTGTCCATAAAATTGAAGCCTGATACAAACTAAAAAGGGTTTGGAATGAACAAGGTTAGAAATCTAAGGCTAATACTCATTTAATTGGGGATAGTCGTGTGAGGATCAATTTGTCCGAAAATCCAAGGCTAAACCCACCCAAAAACCAAGTTCAATCGTGCGTGGAAAGTCTATTACCCATAAAATTGAAGCCTCATACCAACTAAAAAGGGCTTCCATATGAACAAGGTTACAAATCTAAGCCTAATACTCATTTAAATGGGGCTAGTAGAGTGATGATCAAGTTGTCCAAAAATCCAAGGCTGACACCAACCCAAAAACCAAGTTGAATCATGCTTGGGTGAAAATTCTATTACCCATAAAATTGAAGCCTCATACAAACTAAAAAGGGCTTTGATATGAAAAATGTTAGAAATATAAGGCTTATACCCATTTAAATGAGGCTAGTCGAGTAAGGATGAATTTGTTCGAAAATCCAAGGCTAAACCCACCCAAAAACCAAGTTCAATCATTCTTGGTGGAAAAATCTATTACCCATAAAATTGAAGCGTAATACCAACAAAAAAGGGGTTGGATATGAAAAAGGTTAGAAATCTAAAACTAATACTCATTTAAATGTGGCTAGTCGAGTTAGGATCAATCTGTCCGAATATTCTAGGCTAAAACCCCCCCAAAAACCAAGTTCAATCATGCTTGGGGAAAAGTCTATTGCCCATAAAATTGAAACGCAATAACAACTAAAATGGGCTTGGATATGGAAAAGTCTAGTCGAGTGAGGATCAATTTGTCCGAAAATCCAAAGCTAACACCCACCCAAAAACCAAGTTCAATCATGTTTGGGGAAAAAGTGTAATACCCATAAAATTGACGTCTAATAGAAACTAAAAAGAGATTTGATATGAAAAAGGTTAGAAATCTAAGGCTAATACTCATTTAATTGGGGATAGTCGTGTGAGGATCAATTTGTCCGAAAATCCAAGACCAACACCAACCCAAAAACCAAGTTCAATCGTGCTTGGGGGGAAAGTCTATTACCCATAAAATTGAAGCCTCATACCAACTAAAAAGGGCTTCAATATGAACAAGGTTACAAATGTAAGGCTAATACTCATTTAAATGGAGCTAGTAGAGTGATGATCAACTTGTCCGAAAATCCAAGGCTGACACCCACCCTAAAACCAAGTTTAATCATCCTTAGGGGGAAAGTCTATTAACCATAAAATTGAAGCATAAAACCAACTAAAAAGGGCTTGGGTATGAAAAAGGTTAGAAATATAAGGTATATACATATTAAAATGGGCCTAGTCGAGTGTGGGTCAATTTATTCGACAATGCAAGGCTAACACCCACCCAAAAACAAAGTTCAATCATGCTTGGGGGAAAAGTCTATTGTCCATAAAATTTAAGCCTGATACAAACTAAAAAGGGTTTGGATATGAACAAGGTTAGGAATCTAAGGTTCATACTCATTTAAATGGGGCTAGTCGAGTGAGGATCAATTTGTCTGAAAATCCAAGGCTAAACCCACCCAAAAACCAAGTTTAATCATGCTTGGGGGGAAAGTCTATTACCCATAAAATTGAATCATAATACCAACTAAAAAGGGCTTGGGTATGAAAAAGGTCAGAAATATAAGGCTTATACCCATTTAAATGAGGCTAGTCGAGGGAGGATCAATCTCTCCGAAAATCCAAGCTAACACCCACCGAAAAACTAAGTACAATCATGCTTGGGGGAAAAGTCTATTACCCATAAAAATGAAGCCTCATACAAACTAAAAAGGGCTTGGATATGAAAAAGGTTAGAAATCTAAGGCTAATACTCATTTAATTGGGGATAGTCGTGTGAGGATCAATTTGTCCGAAAATCCAAGGCTAACCCACCCAAAAACCAAGTTCAATCGTGCTTGGGGGGAAAGTCTATTACCCATAAAATTGAAGCCTCATACCAACTAAAAAGGGCTTCCATATGAACAAGGTTACAAATCTAAGCCTAATACTCATTTAAATGGGGCTAGTAGAGTGATGATCAACTTGTCCAAAAATCCAAGGCTGACACCCACCCAAAAACCAAGTTGAATCATGCTTGGGGGAAAAGTCTATTACCCATAAAATTGAAGCCTCATACAAACTAAAAAGGGCTTTGATATGAAAAATGTTAGAAATATAAGGCTTATACCCATTTAAATGAGGCTAGTCGAGGGAGGATCAATCTCTCCGAAAATCCAAGCTAACACCCACCGAAAAACCAAGTACAATCATGCTTGGGGGAAAAGTCTATTACCCATAAAATTGAAGCCTCATACAAACTAAAAAGGGCTTGGATATGAAAAATGTTAGAAATCTAAGGCTAATACGCATTTAACTGGGGATAGTCGTGTGAGAATCAATTTGTCCGAAAATCCAAGGCTAAACCCACCCAAAAACCAAGTTCAATCGTGCTTGGGGGGAAAGTCTATTACCCATAAAATTGAAGCCTCATACCAACTAAAAAGGGCTTCCATATGAACAAGGTTACAAATCTAAGGCTAATACTCATTTAAATGGGGGTAGTAGAGTGATGATCAACTTGTCCGAAAATCCAAGGCTGACACCCACCCAAAAACCAAGTTGAATCATGCTTGGGGGAAAAGTCTATTACCCATAAAATTGAAGCCTCATACAAACTAAAAATAGCTTGGATATGAAAAATGATAGAAATATAAGGCTTATACCCATTTAAATGAGGCTACTCGAGTAAGGATGAATTTGTTCGAAAATCCAAGGCTAAACCCACCCAAAAACCAAGTTCAATCATTCTTGGTGGAAAAATCTATTACCCATAAAATTGAAGCGTAATAACAACAAAAAAGGGGTTGGATATGAAAAAGGTTAGAAATCTAAAACCAATACTCATTTAAATGGTGCTAGTCGAGTGAGGATCAATTTGTCTGAAAATTCTAGGCTAACACCCACCCAAAAACCAAGTTCAATCATGCTTGGGGAAAAGTCTATTGCCTATAAAATTGAAACGCAATAACAACTAAAATGGGCTTGGATATGAAAAAGGATTGAAATCTAAGCCTAATACTCATTTAAATGAGTCTAGTCGAGGGAGGATCAATCTCTCCGAAAATCCAAGCTAACACTCACCCAAAAACCAAGTACAATGATGCTTGGGGGAAAAGTCTATTACCCATAAAATTGAAGCCTCATACAAACTAAAAAGGGCTTGGATATGAAAAAGGTTAGAAATCTAAGGCTTATACCCATTTAAAATAGTCGCGTGAGGATGAATTTGTTCGAAAATCCAAGGCTAAACCCACCCAAAAACCAAGTTCAATCATTCTTGGTGGAAAAATCTATTACCCATAAAATTGAAGCATAATACCAACTAAAAAGGGCTTGTATATGAAAAAGGTCAGAAATATAAGGCTTCTATCTATTAAAATGGGGCTAGTCGAGTGAGGATCAATTTGTCCGAAAATTCAAGGCTAACACGCACCCAGAAACCAAGTTCAATCATGCTTGGGGAAAAAGTCTATTACCCATAAAATTGAAGCCTCATACAAACTAAAAAGGGCTTGGATATGAAAAATTTAGAAATATAAAGCTTATGCCCATTTAAATGAGGCTAGTCGAGGGAGGCTCAATATCTCCGAAAATCCAAGCTCACACCCACCGAAAAACAAAGTACAATCATGCTCGGGGGAAAAGTCTATTCCCATAAAATTGAAGCCTCAAGCAAACTAAAAAGGGCTTGGATATGAAAAATGTTAGAAATATAAGGCTTATACCCATTTAAATGAGGCTAGTCGAGTAAGGATGAATTTGTTCGAAAATCCAAGGCTAAACCCACCCAAAAACCAAGTTCAATCATTCTTGGTGGAAAAATCTATTACCCATAAAATTGAAGCGTAATAACAACAAAAAAGGGGTTGGATATGAAAAAGGTTAGAAATCTAAAACTAATACTCATTTAAATGGGGCTAGTCGAGTGAGGATCAATCTGTCCGAATATTCTAGGCTAAAACCCCCCCAAAAACCAAGTTCAATCATGCTTGGGGAAAAGTTTATTGCCCATAAAATTGAAACGCAATAACAACTAAAATGGGCTTGGATATGAAAAAGGTTAGAAATATAAGCCTAATACGCATTTAAATGAGTCTAGTCGAGTGAGGATCAATTTGTCCGAAAATCCAAAGCTAGCACCCACCCAAAAACCAAGTTCAATCATGCTTGGGGGGAAAGTCTATTACCTATAAAATTGAATCCTCGTACCAACTAAAGAGCGCTTGGATATGAAAAAGGTTAGAAATATAAGGCTTATACCCATTTAAATGGGGCTAGTCGAGTGAGGATCAATCTGTCCGAAAATCCAAGGCTAACACCCACCCAAAAACCAAGTACAATCATGCTTGGGGGAAAAGTCTATTACCCATAAAATTGAAGCCTCATACCAACTAAAAAAGGCTTGGATATGAAAAAGGTCAGAAATATAAAGCTTCTATCTATTAAAATAGGGCTAGTCGAGTGAGGATCAATTTGTCCGAAAATTCAAGGCTAACACGCACCCAGAAACCAAGTTCAATCATGTTTGGGGGAAAAGTCTATAACCCATAAAATTGAAGCCTCATACAAACTAAAAAGGGCTTGGATATGAAAAATATTAGAAATCTAAGGCTAATACTGATTTAAATAGGGCTAGTCGAGTGACGATCAATTTGTCCCAAAATCCAAGGCTAACACCCACCCACAAACCAAGTTGAATCATGCTTGGGGGGGAAGTCTATTACCCATAAAATTGAAGCATAAAAACAACTAAAAAGGGCTTGGATATGAAAAAGGTTAGAAATATAAGGCTTATACCTATTAAAATGGGCCTACTCGAGTGAGGATCAATCTATTCGAAAATCCAAGGCTAACACCCACTCAAAAACCAAGTTCAATCATGCTTGGAGAAAAGTCTATTACCCATAAAATTGAAGCATCATACAAACTAAAAAGGGCTTGGATATGAAAAAGGTTAGAAATCTAATTAAACTTGCTTAAGTCTTCCATCTCCTCCCTCCTTGATCAGTTGAGGCTTTTTGGGGATGTCTCTGGTTTGGAAATCAACCCCTCAAAATCATCTATTTATTTTGGAGGAGTTAGTGATTGTTTAAGGCAAGAGATTATCAATGAATCAGGTTTTGCAGCTGGCTATTTCCCTTTCAAATATCTTGGTGTGCCTCTTAGCCCTCATCGGCTCCTGGTCAGTCAGTTTTCCCCCCTGCTGCAAAAGCTTGAGTCTGCTGTTCAGAGTTGGATGGGCAGGCAACTCTCCTATGCGGGAAGGCTTGAGCTTCTGCGTTCAGTTCTTTACGGCATGGTTAATTTTTGGATTAACATTTTTCCCTTTCCGAAAACTGTCATTTTGAAGATCATTCGTATTTGCAGGAATTTTCTTTGGACTGGAAATGTCCAGAAATCTCATAAGGCTTTGGTTCCTTGGAAGAACGTCTGTTTGCCTAAGCAGGAAGGGGGAGTGGGGCTTTTTGACATAAAGGCTCGTAATAAGGGCTTCCTGGTTAAACATTTGTGGAACATTCATCATAAAACGGACTCTCTCTGGATTAAATGGATTCACAATTTCTTTTTGCTAAACCAGACTATTTGGGAGGCGCAAGCTGCTAAAACCTCCTCTCCTCTTTGGAAGACTCTTATCTCCCTAAAGAACCAGCTAATTCATGACTTAGGTAGCAACTCTTCAGTAGTGTCTACTTTGACTGGTTGGAATGCGGGTAATGGTTGTCTTTCTGCTAATGCTTATGAGCACTTTAGGGTAAAATGTCATATGATTCGTTGGGCTACGGTGGTTTGGGAGAATTGGACCTTTCCCAAGCATAGTTTTGTGCTCTGGCTTGCGGTGCTGGGAAAACTTAGAACGAAAGACAGATTACATTTCATTCCTGAAAACACTAACTGTGTGCTCTGTGATCAGGAGCTGGAATCGCATTGTCACTTGTTCTTTAAGTGTCAATGGACTTCGAATTTGTGGGGAAACGTGGTTCGTTGGCTTCATATTCACCGCCGGATGCCTACTCTGTCTAGTGCGATTCGAGGATTAACCCCTAAGAAGAAGAAGATGGAGTTTAGAATGAAAAGAGCCTCCCTCGGTATTGTAGTCTACCTAATTTGGGAAGAGAGGAATAAAAGGTTGTTTGATAACTCTTGCTCGTCTGTTGAGAGGATCTTCCGAAGATTCCAAGTTATATTCTTTACAGTGTTCCACTTCCATGGAAAAGACCATTTTTCCATTGACGTTGGTTGAGTTGGTTGTCGGATACTTGGTGTTGGGGGGTTGCTTTTATTGTTCTTCTGTTGCTTCCTCCTTGATTAGCCATTCTGTTGGGTCACTCTACTGCTGGATTCTGGTTGTTTTCTCCATGGGTGCTGCTTCTCCTCCTCCGGGGTTGCTTTTTTCCGTTTGTTTTCACTCAATTAGTTGTTGAGTTTATTGTTATCTTGCTTGCCAGTGTTCTAACTGGGTTGTGAGCAGATATGTTTTCTCTTAGGCTAACTATTGGCCTTAGGTTTCCTCGTTCTTCTTGATCGAAGGAACATTCTATTCTTCGGTGCCATCTGTTTTCCTCTGCTGATTTTTCAGCTTGTTGTATGCTTTGATCTGTTAATACATAATTACATTTGATCAAAAAAAAAGTCTAATAGCAATAAAAAAGTGCTTGGATATGAACAAGGTTAGAAATATAAAGCTTATACCCATTTAAATGGGGCTAGTCGAGTCAGGATCAATTTGTCCGAAATCCAAGGTTAACACCAACCCAAAAACAAAGTTCAATCATGCTTGGTGTAAAAGTCTATTACCCATAAAATTAAAGCGTAATACCAACAAAAAAGGGCTTGGATATGAAAAAGATTAGAAATCTAAGGCTAATACTTATTTAAATGGTGCTAGTCGAGTGAGGATCAATTTGTCTGAAAATCCAAGCCTAACACCCACCCAAAAACCAAGTTCAATCATGCTTGGGGGAAAAGTGTATTACCCATAAAATTGAAGCCTAATACCAACTAAAAAGGGTTGGGATATGAACAAGGTTAAAAATATAAGGCTAATACTCATTTAAATGGGGTTGGTCGAGTCAGGATCAATTTGTTTGAAAATCCAAGGGTAACACCCACTCCAATAACCAAGTTCAATCATGCTTGGGGGAAAAGTCTATTACACATAAAATTGAAGCCTAATACTCATTTAAATTGTGCTAGTTTAGTGAGGATTAATTTGTCCAAAAATCCAAGGCTAACACCCACCCAAAAACCAAGTTCATTCATGCTTGCAGGAAAAGTGTATTACCCATAAAATTGAAGCGTAATACTAACTAAAAAGGGCTTGGATATGAAAAAAGATTAGAAATGTAAAGTTAATACTCATTTAAATGGTGCTAGTTTAGTAAGGATTAATTTGTTAGAAAATCCAAGGCTAACACCCACCAAAAAACCAAGTTCAATCATGCTTGGGGGAAAAGTGTATTACCCATAAAATTGAAGCCTCATACCAATAAAAAGGGCTTGGATATGAACAAGGTTAAAAATATAAGGCTAATACTCATTTAAATGGGGCTAGTCGAGTCAAGATCAATTTATTCGACAATCCAAGGCTAACACCCACCCAAAAACCAAGTTCAATCGTGCTTGGGGGAAAACTCTATTATCCATAAAATTAAAGCCTAATACCAACTAAAAAGAGCTTGGATATGACCACGTTTAGAAATCTAAGGCTTATACCCATTTAATTGGAGCTAGTTGAGTCCGGATCAATTTGTCCGAAAATCCAATGCAAATACCCTCTCCAAAATCCAAGTTCAATCATGTTTGAGGGAAACGCGTATTACCCATAAAATTGACGTCTCATAGCAACTAAAAAGGGCTTGGATATGAACTAGGTTAGAAATATAAGGCTTATACCCATTTAAATGGGGCTAATCGAGTCAGGATCAATTTGTTCAAAAATCCAAGTCTAACACCCACCCAAAAACCAAGTTCAATCGTGCTTGGGGGAAAACTCTATTATCCATAAAATTAAAGCCTAATACCAACTAAAAAGGGCTTGGATATGACCAAGTTTAGAAATCTAAGGCTTATACCCATTTAATTGGGGCTAGTTGAGTCCGGATCAATTTGTCCAAAAATCCAATGCAAATACCCTCTCCAAAATCCAAGTTCAATCATGTTTGAGGGAAACGCGTATTACCCATAAAATTGACGTCTCATAGCAACTAAAAAGGGCTTGGATACGAAAAAGGTTAGAAATCTAAGGCTAATATGCATTTAAAAGAGGCTAAACGAGTGAGGTTCAATTTATCTTAAAATCTCAGGCTAACACCCACCCAAAAACCTAGTTCAATCATGCTTGAGGGAAAAGTCTTTTACCCAAAATATTTAAGCGTAATACCAACTAAAAAGGGATTGGATACGAACAAGGTTAGAAATCTAAGTCACTAAAAAGGGATTGGATACGAACAAGGTTAGAAATCTAAGTCACATACCCATTTAAATGGAGCTAGTCGAGTCAGGATCAATTTGTCCGAAAATCCAAGTCTAACACCCACCCAAAAACCAAGTTCAATAATACTTGTGGAAAAAGTACATTACTCATAAAATTGAAGTCTAGTACAAACTAAAAAGGGATTGGATATGAACAAGGTTTGAAATCTAAGGCTAATACTCATTTAAATGGGGCTCAACGAGTCAGGATCAGTTTGTCTAAAAATCCAAGGCTACCACCCACTCCAAAAACAAAGTTTTGATCATGCTTGTGGGGAAAGTCTATTACCCATTAAATTGAAGTCTAATACCAACT
The DNA here is from genome assembly GCA_032356905.1 of Salix exigua. NCBI lineage: Eukaryota > Viridiplantae > Streptophyta > Magnoliopsida > Malpighiales > Salicaceae > Salix > Salix exigua. Next base: position 139,550 of record CM063599.1, read on the forward strand.
AAAAAGGGCTTGGATATGAAAAAAGTTTTAAATATAAGACTAATACTCATTTAAATGGGGCTCGTCGAGTGAGGATAATTTGTCCGAAAATCAAAGGCTAACACCCACTCCAAAAACCAAGGTAACTCATGCTTGGAGGAAATGTCTATTACCCATAAAATTGAATTCTAATATCAACTAAAAAGGGCTTAGATATGAACAAGTTTAGAAATCTAAGGCTAATACTCATTTAAATAGGGCTCGTTGAGTGAGGCTCAATTTTTCCGAAAATCCAAGGCTAACAACCACTCCAAAAACCAAGTTCAATCATGCTTGGGGGAGAAGTCTATTACCCATAAAATTGAAGTCTAATACCACCCAAAAACGGCTTGGATATGAAAAAGGTTAGAAATATAAAGTTAATACTCATTTAAATAGGGATCGTCGAGTCAGGATCAAATTGTCCGAAAATCCATGCCTAACACCCCCTCCAAAAACCAACCCCAATCATGCTTGGGAGAAAAGTCTTTTACCCATAAAATTGAATTCTAGTACCGAATAAAAACGCCTTGGATATGAACAAGGTTAGAAATATAAGGTTAATACGAATTTCAATGGGGCACGTCGTCAGGATCAATTTGTCCGAAAATCCAAGTCTAACACCCCCTCCAAAAAGAAAGGTCAATCATGTTTGGAGGAAATGTGTATTACCTATAAAATTGAAGTCTTATAGCAACTAAAAAGAGCTTGGATATGAACAAGGTTAGAAATTTAAGGCTAATAATTATTTAAATGGGGCTCCTCGAGTCAGAATCAAATTGTACAAAAATCCAAGGCTAGCACCCACTCCAAAAACGAAGTTTAATCATGCTTGGGGGAAAAGTCTATTACTCATAAAATTGAAGTATAATACCAACTAAAAAAGGATTTGATATGAACATGGTTAGAAATCGAAGGTTAATACTCATTTAAATGGGGCTACTCAAGTCAGGATCAATTTGTCCGAAAATCCATGGCTAACACCCCCTCCAAAAACCAACTCCAATCATGCTTGGGGGAAAAGTCTATTACCCATAAAATTGAAGTCTAATACCAACTAAAAATGGCTTGGATATGAACAAGGTTAGAAATATAAGGTTAATACGAATTAAAATGGGGCACGTCGAGTCAGGATCAATTTGTCCGAAAATTCAAGTCTAACACCCCCTCCAAAAAGAAATGTCTATTACCTATAAAATTAAAGTCTAATACCAACTAAAAAGGGCTTGGATATGAAAAATGTTAGAAATCTAAGGCTAATAATCATTTAAATGGGGCTCCTCGAGTCAGAATCAATTTGTCCGAAAATCCAAGGCTAGCACCCACTCCAAAAACAAAGTTTAATCATGCTTGGGGGAAAAGTCTATTACCCATAAAATTGAAGTCTAATACCAACTAAAAACGGCTTGAATATGAACAATGTTAGAAACATAAGGGTATTACTCATTTAAATGGGGCACGTCGAGTCAGGATCAATTTGTCCGAAAATCGAAGGCTAACACCCACTCCAAAAACCAAGTTCAATCATGATTGGGGGAAAAATCTATTTCTCATAAAATTGAAGGCTAATACCAACTACAAAGGGCTTAGATATGAACAAGGTTAAAATTCTAAGAGCTAATACTCATTTAAATGGGACTCGTCGAGTCAGGATCAATTTGTCCGAAAATCCAAGGCTAACAGCCCCTCCAGAAACCAAGTTCAATCATGCTTGGAGGAAAAGTCTATTACCTATAAAATTGAAGTCTAATACCTACTAAAAAAGGCTTTGATATGAACAAGGTTAGAAATATAAAGCTAATACTCATTTAAATAGGGCTAGTGGAGTCAGGATCAATTTGTCCGAAAATCCAAGGCTAACACCGCCTCGATAAAGAAAGGTCAATCATGTTTAGGGAAAATGTCTATTACCCATAAAATTTGAGTCTAATAGCAACTAAAAAGGGCTTGGATATGAAAAGACAAACAAGTTTATAAATATAAGGCTTAGACTTATTTAAATGGGGCTAGTCGAGTCAGAATCAATCTATCCGAAAATCCAAGGCTAACACCCCCTTTAATAAGCAAGTTCAATCATGTTTGAGGGAAAAGTCTATTACCCATAAAATTGAAGTCCAATACCAACTAAAAAGAGCTTGGATATGAAAAGACAAACAATGTTAGAAATATAAGGCTTATACTCATTTACATGAGGCTAGTCGAGTTAGGATCAATTTTTTCCGAAAATCCAAAGCTAACACCCCTTCCTACAAGCAAGTTTAATTATGCTTGTGGGAAAACTCTATTACCCATAAAATTTAAGTCTAATACCAACTTAAAAGGGATTGGATATTAAAAGACCAACAAGTATAGAAATCTAAGGTTAATACCCATTCAAATAGAGCTAGTCGAGTTAAGATCAATTTGTCCGAAAATCCATGGCTAACACCCCATCCAACAAGCAATTTAAATCATGCTCAGGGGAAAAGTCTATTAACCATCAAATTTAAGTCTAATACCAACTAAAAAGGGTTTGGATGTGAAAAGACCAACAACATCATAAATCTAAGGGTAATACCCATTGAAGTCTAGTGGAGTCGGGATCAATTTGTCCGAAAATCTTAGACTAATACACACTCCAAAAAGAAAGTTCAATCATGCTAGCGAAAAAGTCTATTACCCATAAAATTTAAATCTAATACCAACTTTAAAAAGTTCTAACAAAGTATAAAAGACCAACAAGGTGAGAAATCTAAGGCTAATACCCATTGAAATAGGTCTAGTCGAGTCAGGATCAATTTGTGGGAAAATCCAAGGCTAACACCCCTCCAAAAACCAAGTTCAATCATGCTTGGGGGAAAGCTCTATTACCTATAAAATTGAAGGCTAATACCAACTAAAAAGGGCTTCGATATGAAAAAGGTTAGAAATCTAAGACTAATACTCATTTAAATGGGGCTAGTCGAGTCAGGATCAATTTGTCCGAAAATCCAAGGCTAACATTCCCTCTAAAAAGCAAGTTCAATCATGTTTGGGGGAAAAATCTATTACCCATAAAATTGAAGTCTAATACCAACTAAAAAGGGCGTGGATATGAAAGGACGAACAAGGTTAGAAATATAAGGCTTATACCCATTTAAATGGGGCTTGTCGAGTCATTATTAATTTGTCCAAAAATCAAAAGTTAATACCCCCTCCAAAAAACAAGTTAAACCATGCTGGGGGGAAAAGTCTATTATCCATAAAATTTAAGTCTAATACCAACTAAAAAGGGCTTGGATATGAAAGGACTAACAAGGTTAGAAATCTAATGCTAATACCCATTTAAATGGGGTCAATCGAGTTAGGATCAATTTGTCCGAAAATCCAAGGCTAACACCCTCTCCAAAAAGCAATTTAAATCATACTCCAGGGAAAAGTCTATTAACCATAAAATTTTAATCTAATACCAACTAAAAAGAGCTTGGATATGAAAAGACCAACAAGGTCAGAAATCTAAGGGTAATACCCATTGAAATGGGTCTAGTTGAGTCGGGATCAATTTATCCAAAAATCCAAGGCTAATACACCCTCCAAAAAGATAGTTTAATCATGCTTGGGTAAAAGTCTATAACCCATAAAATTTAAGTCTAATACCAACTAAAAAGTGCTTGGATATGAAAAGACCAACAAGGTGAGAAATCTAAGTCTAATACCCATTGAAATGGGCGTAGTTGAGTCAGGATCAATTTCTCCGAAAATTCAAGGCTAATAACCCCTCCAGAAATCAAGTTAAATCATGCTCGGGGGAAAAGTCTATTACCCATAAAATTTAAGTCTAGTACCAACTAAAAAAGGCTTGGATATGAAAAGACCAAAAAGGTCAGAAATCTAAGGCGAATACCCATTTAAATGGGGCTAGTCGAGTCATGATCAATTTGTTCAAAAGTCAAACATTAATACCTCCTCCAAAAACCAAGTTAAATTATGTTGGGGGGAAAGTCTATTACCCATAAAATTTAAGTCTAATACCAACTAAAAAGGCTTGGATATGAAAAGACCAACAAGGTCCGAAATCAAAGGCTAATACCCATTGAAATGGGGCTAATCGAGTCAGGATCAATTTTTTCCAGAAATCCAAGGCTAATATCCGCTCCAAAAAGACACTTCAATCATGCTCGAGGGATAAGTATGTTACTTAAAAATTTAATTCTAATACCAACTAAAAAGAGCTTGGATATGAAAAGACCAACAAGGTTAGAAATCAAAGGCTAATACCCATTGAAATGGCGCTAGTCGAGTGAGGATCAATTTGTCCGAAAATCCAAGGCTAATACCCCCTCCATTAAGCAAGTTCAATCATGCTCGAGTGAAAATGTTATTACTCATAAAATTTAAGGCTAATACTGATAGAAATGAGCTACTATATGACACGACCAACCAGGTCAGAAATCCAAGGCTAATACCAATTGAAATGGGGCTAGTCGTGTCCGGATTAATATGTCCCAAAATACAAGACTAATACCCCCTCAAACAAACAATTTCAATCATACTCGAGAGAAAAGTCTATTACCTATAAAGTTTAAACCTAATACCAACTAAAAAGAGTTTGGATATGACAAGACCAACCGGGCCAGAAATCTAAGGCACTACCCCCTCAAACAAGTCAATTCAATTATTCTTGGGGGAAAAGTCTATTACCTATAAAATTTAAATTTAATACCAACTTAAAAAGACTTGGATATGACAAGATCAACCAGGTCAAAAATCTAAGGTTAATACCTTTTGAAATTGGGTTAATCGAGTCAAGATCAATATATCTAAAAATCAAAGGCTAATACCTCCTCAAATTATCATGAGTTGTATGTTGTTCTATTTTATTATGAATCTTCATGTTATGATTTTGATGCTGGTGATTTTATGTATTTCATGATGCCTTAGAAATGTAATTATAACTAAAATTATTAATTTATTGGAAATTATTATTGCGGATTGTCTTTGTTTTTTCTTTTAAAAATTGCTTGGCTATGAGAAAGGCCACCAAGTTTTAAGTCTTGGATCCCTCTCTAGAAGATCATTTTTGTTTGAAAAGTAGTGTAGAATCACAGTAAATAAATAAATAAATAAGTTAGTTCATATTTATTCAAAGATTGTTTATTATTCGATTACATGGTTGTAAACACTGTTTAATGGTACTGCCAAATAAAAATTAGTTATTTAAAACAAAAATTAAAGAAGAAAATATGCTTCAGAATCTTCAATTTCTTCAATAAGATGCCCTAGCCGTCGCTGGTTTCAACTCCGAAATGGGCAAGTTAGACTCGAACCCACTTATTTTCTGCAAAAGCTTGCTGATGATTTCCCCAACTAAATAAGAAGCACCCGAGGCCATAAGCCCGGTGCAAAAGAAGTATAATACAGTGCTGATGTATGGCTTGGGTTGTTTCCTCTGAATGTGGGCCTTCCCTATAGCAAGCAATATGATGCAAAAAAGAGAGGCCCCACCAACTGCTGCAAGCTTGAGATCTCTATCATCACTCTTCCGAAACGAGAATCCATACACGACGGGAGGCAGTAGCCCAAATATAAGGAATGATAAAATAGATAGTGTAGCATGTAATGAAAAGTTGTCCCGTCGTCCTAGTGTTTCTTGGTATCGATCCTCCTGCTCATTCACTTTATTGGAATGATCATTTTTCAGATCCATAAGCTGTAAAAACAATACCAAAACTAGGTGAACAAACAGGACGACTCTAACCTGAAAATATGGCCCTTTCAACTACATATTGAATTTTGTATGCATGGATTTTTCCAAAAAGGGCTGACAGGGGAAGTTTACTCACATTATGACCAATTATGAAAAGCCCTCCAATCAGATTTGCCAAGCCAAGTGCTATAATGTTCACTGTAGAAAACGCAGGTTAACAAAGTCACTCGTTGCTGTTTCCGATCAAATATGTATTTCTACTGAGCTCAAAAGGAGATATGACGAGAAATACGAGACATGAAATATAATTTGTTGAAAGGAAGCTTGTGTTCACAAAATTCAGAAACAGATTGATTACACAGGTTCCTTGCACCAAATAAAAGCATAAGCACATTAAAAATGTAGCAAATTAATTCAAAAGGAGATAAAACTAGATTGAATGTCTTCATAAATCAGTACGTTAGAGTAGAATTAGGGATAAAAAAAAATCGATACTTACAAGTTCCAGCACTAGCACCAGCAGCAGAAGACACTACACCTAGACTTGTAATTGATTCTATTAAACCACCATATACAATGCTTTTTAAAATCTCCAATTTTCGAGATTCACCTACTTCAGCACCTTTTCGTTCACCCACATTTGTCTGGTTCGAACTGTTCAGCAAGCTCGTAGGTTCTACTGACTCGATACAGACAATCTCAGAATCTCCACGTTTTGGTGACTCCTTTTCAATGGTGACTATGACACTATTCCCTGCATAATATGTTCACGTCAAACAATCACACAGGTAACAATAATAGTGCATAGTGCAAAACTTTCAAGATCGACCAGCCGTTGGTCTATGGCGCTACGGGGGGGGGGGGGGGCACATATTCCAATACTATTTGAAAGCAGAATCAATTTATAATTATGAATACATGTCCAATTCAAATGTGAGAGAATTTTAAGACCCCTGTGTGTTGTGCATACCTATATTTTTGTTTTCCGCAGCATTAACTTCAATTTCTCCAATATTGATTTTCTCTTTTTCAGACCATGAGGTTCCCTGGATCAAAGAATTTAGAGCACCTCTTCCTACTTGATGGTGTTTCAATGCAGCATCATTTATAAATCCTCCTTTAGAGTCCAATTGAGAGGGCAATGAAGTTCCTTCTGTTGACGAGGCCTGGCCATTTTGTAAAGGTTTTTCATTCCCTTTTCCCATGTTGAATTTCTCTTCTATTTGTATCTCCGACTGCTCAGGGATTAAAGATTTGGGAGTTGAATATTCTAGAGAGTTCACTAAACCTTGCCAAGGTCTGAACGGTGCATTTTCCTTTAGGCCTTCCATGCTACCTGGAGAGTATGGTAACTGTTGAACAGTATCCATGATAGCATTGTTCATTAAAGACCCACCTGCACAAGATTGCACAGAAAAAATTCATGGTATGATATTTTTCTCAGGCATGTAGATTTAGCATTAGACTGGCCAGCAACACATACAGGCTTATATTCATAACTCAAGAAGAAAAGACAAGACCACAGAGCCTTCCCCGTCCCACCAGCAAGAACTTCACTAAATGAAATATTACTAGAGTGGAGTCTTATTAGGAGGCACAAAAACAGGGATCAAATAACCAAAAAGCATCTATCCAAATTATCAGTCGACTCCTCATTCTTTTAAAATGGGAACTTAAGGACTGTCATACCTGAGTTTCCAGCTGCATCACCGGATTTCTCTCTTGCACTAATCAATGCAGTTTCGGTTAATTTTGTTTCCCTTGAAGAGCTTAAAATCTCCTTTCCAGCTTTAAGAGATGCACCTCCCATATTATTTACTATTTCTGCAATAGAAGAGGATTCAACTGATGGTGAATCAACAGAAAGGAGAGGAGCATTTTGATCTGCAAGTATCCCATTCTTATTTGTGAAATTGGACTTCAGGTTTATACCTTGCGGTGATTGATCAAGTAATAAAGGCTCCATTGTTGAAGGATTCAGAGGTTCTGCTCCACTTTGGTGAGGCTTAGAATAAGAACCTTCTGGATGTTCTCCTGTTTTGACTATAGTTCTTTCAGCATGTGGCATTACAGAATGATCATTTCCATTCGAGGATGAAAAATTGTTAGGAAACCCTGATGAGGCGTCCTGGGTCATTCCATGAACTTGAGTATGATCCACTGCAGCATTACCTGCAACAGTAGATCCACTAAACATTCCTGTGGTCTGAAAATCATCACATTCATACAAGTTTCAACATCTGCACACAGCTACCTGGTGGCATTGTCTTAGCCGGTCTCATTAGCAATGATGTGTAGTTAAGTTCCGCAGAATCAATTTTTCAATAAATTGCATACTTCTAGCAACATATAAATGTGAGAGAAACAAGGGTAGCAAATGTTGACATATAATGTCATACTTTGTATGCTTTATATATTTTGATGATAACAATAAAAAAAAAATGGGCTAATAATATGCTTGGATGAGATTAAGCTATAAACAGGTTTTATACAAAGAATACATCAACAAGCATAACGGAGTACACGAAGAAATCACTCCAAGAAGTCCAAGATGCAAGCAAGTGAAGACTTAGAATAAGTATTCATTTTAGTGCTTTGTGTAAATCTCAATTTCTATCTTGATAGCACAAATTAAAATGAACTCACACACTTCACATTGCATGCATTAAAAGGATTTGATGATTAGAGGTTTAAGTCATAATCAATTGGTTCAAGAAATTAAGAAAAGATAATTTGTCAAGATATAGTTTCTGCATGAACCGGTCGACCGCTTGGGTTAACCGGTCGACCGCTTGATATGACAGTTGCACTCAAACGGCTATAAACGGCTAGTTTCAAACGGCTATAAACGGCTAGTTTCTAACGGCTATAAACGGCTAGTTTCTCTTTGAAACTTATAAATAGGTCTCTTAATTGCAAAACAAAATTAACAGAACTTTCATATCTTATATTGAGGCAATTAGAAGTGCATAAACACCTTCATATCATCAATCCTCATTAATACTCATATTTGTGTTTAAATCTTCATATCCTAACACAAAGAGTATTTCTCATTCTCACTACACTTAAACACCTTCAAATATCCTAAGTGCTATTAAGTGAGAGAAAGAGATCATAGATCTTCATTTGTAATATCCACACTATTAAGAGTGTATTGTTGTTTTACTAAAACAACCATTGTGAAACTCTTGAGAGTTGAGTATAAAACTCTTGGTATTGGTGAGGGAACATCACCAAGGAAAAATCTTGAAGAGGGGACATCTTCAAGTGGAAAAGGAAAATCTTGAAGAGGGGACATCTTCAAGTGGAAAAGGAAAATCTTGAAGAGGGCATATCTTCAAGTGGTGTAAAGTCTTGGTGTGGATTCATCAAGCGGAAATTGTAATCTTGTTACTTGGTTTAGTAAGAGAGTACAATACTCAAGTACGGATTGGTACTTGAGTCGTGGACGTAGGCTTGCCGAACCACGTTAAAAACCCGAGTTAGCAATCTCTCTCCCTTATCTCTTTACTTTAAAGTAATTAATTTTAAGATTGCATTATTTATTGTATTTGCACCAATTCCGCCTTTAGGTGCATAGTTGCTTTAATCCGTGAATTTCAACAGCAAATTGATAATGCCAAGGGTTCTAAACTAGCATTCCTAGAAACAGCCTCTTTAAGTAGAAATGCAAATTTAAACCTCAATTGTAAAGTTCAGCAGTTTTCAACCAGGAGAAATTGTGATCAGTCAATTAAATATTATTAAGTGCTCCTGAAAATGGCATCTTACTCTAACAATATCATTGTTGCTAAATCTAGGTAATAAGACGGCATTTCCAAGAGTAACTAACAATCTCTCTTTCCCCAGTCCCAACTCCCAAGCATCAACAAGTTAAAGTAACAACACGCCATGCTGACAGTTAATAAGAAACAAGATGATAACATCATTGCACGTCAAGAAACGTAGAATCAAGAACTGCGGGCAAACATGAGCATGAAACCTTTTTCAAACAAGCAACGACATGTTCAGAATTCCAGAGCAAGTATTTAAGGGCAAAGGTAACAATCCTGAACAAAATAAAATGTCTCATGCAAAATCATTGTGGTGATGAGTTTATTGAGCATTGTATATTGTTCAAGTATGAAATAGCTACCTTGCTCAGTGGTTGTTTTCCTCTTATGAGTTGCAAAAATAGAGAAGAACCAATTTGTGTTGGCTGTTGATATCTTCTGAGGATCTTGAACTTTTTCATTCTCAGTGGATGATACCCGAAACAATTTGAAACCATTCCCTGTATAATTATTCAACAATAGAGTTTTCAGAGCAGATATGGTCCTTGATAAAATGAACAAGTCAAGAACGGATCCTTATTCATTGATGAGAACTTCTTAGAGTGATAGCCTCAGTCTGAAAAAATGAAAATCCATTACTCCTCAAAATTCGTGGCATCTCATGCACCAAGCATTGAACAATAAAGAACAAAAAAAGATGTGAAATAACGAACTCAACTTTGACAAGATAAAAATACCATACCTTGAAGAATAACATTTCTTATCAGACTAACTCACCTAATAAGGACTCCTCTATTTCTTATCATGACCATCTAGTGTTTGATAGGTTGCTAATTAATATTCATTCGATACAGGTATATTAAGACATTTGAAGCAGCTCCTCCCAAAAAATCACAAGTAGGAAGCACACATAGATCAATCATCGTTCTTACAAGCTACCACGCTGAAAATATTAAAAGGATTAACATAATGATATGTTCTTCAGTGAGTAGGGATCACTACTATACCTGCAGGAATAAAGAGGCTGAAGCATGATAAGCATCTGAATACATCTGGTTCTCTATCACAATTATGATCATCGACCGCAGGTGTTGGGCTATCGTTTGAACACATGTTAGCTATATCATGACCTGGACCACTGGCTGAATCAGCAGAATTGGCATCTGAACAGGTAGAGTTGCCACTCAATTCAGATGGAACAGTTGTTTCAACTTTGGCGTGTTTTGGTTTACGACGTGCATTTCGATTCTTCCATCTTCTTTTACGAAGGATAACCCTTCTTGTAATGCAGGAATTACAGTTAGGGCAGTACAAATCATGTGTATTCTGCTTCTCTAACACCTTCTCAACATCGAATTCTGTCATTTCCTGGTCTATTTCTTCTATCAAGTCCAAATCTCCAGCTACTCTAGTTTCACTGTCAGAAGGTTTTGATTTAAAATTTTGTTCTTCAAATGTGTCTTCTAAAGGTGTAAGACTTGAACCAGAAATCCCTTCATTATCCATATTTTCCCCTAATTGAAGAGTGACATCCTTGACTAGACTTTTCTGAATCTCAGAATTCTTTACAAGGACTTCAGCATATCTGGGACTCATGTCCAAAACAGAACATGTATCACCACCATAGTTCACGCCCGAAGCTCCATTAATGGAGTCAGCACCTGCATTCAGGCAGAAGGCGAGCATTTCATTAGCAGAAAATGGATCTATAAAATATATGCACAATTACAATTTCGATACACAGACATCTGAGGAATAGTGTAGGATCATGCAAAAGTAGCAAATTCACGATAATGAGTGGCAAGTGAAAATATTAGCTATCAGTTCATAATTGATGGATCTCATTTTCTTATAACTTCTTGCAATAATCTTGACTTTGATATCCACAGATAGGCAGATTTTGGTAACACGAAGCACGAATAGTCGCTCCATTCAATCCGAATCAACCATTTAATATCTCACAAAAGTAGGCATCCTGCGAGAAGAATACTGGATTGGGACCGGGGTGCAAATAGGATGCTGATTGACTAAATTTTAGTTTACATTTTGCTGGCATGGAATAGAAAAGGGAGCATGCTGGAATAAATCAGAGGAGTGATGGGCACTGTAAATATTTGCAGTTTCACTAAAAGTAAGTATAAGTAGCACTCCACTGCTGAGAAATGTGTGGCATCTACTAACCTTTAGTTCCAAAAACCAAACATGGTTGCTGTTGATTAAGATTTATTAAATTTATTAGGCTGTGCGTTTGAGTGTGCGTGTGCGAGCACTCTTTATGATCAAAACACGGAGTTCCAACGCAGTGGGTCCAGTCACAGTGGTGACATTTCCATATTCCTAAAGCGAAGAAAAAGGAAACGTAATGGCATATACACCAGGCACCAAAATAAAACTCCACAAAGGAACAAGAAAAAAAAAAGGAAGCAGGGAGATGTTGAAGATTGCAATCAATCCCACAGTTTAAACCAACAGTATAATGTACTTTAGGAGATTAAGGAAAGAAGAAGAGAGTTTAAGCAATACTATTTTAAGTATAATTAAGTGGAAGATGGTGGAATGAAGAGAGAAGAAGAGAATAAAAGAGAAATGTTGATAAGATTGAGGAGTAGAATACCATGGTGTTGGTCAAAGTAAACGCTGTTTAGGTGATGGGCTTTCTCTTCATTCTCATCCGTATCCTTATCACCACCACCCCAGTGTTTATGCGGAGATACAGCACAGGGTGATGATACTCCTACTTTCGGAATCTCTGAGTCCTCATTGATACTGCTGCTGCTAATGAGGCTACTAGTTCCAGTTCCATTTTCATTACCACTGGTAGAAACAATATCGACGAGCAGAGCAGTGTTTGCAGAAATTTTGTTGGTGGAGGTGGTGGTGCTGCTGCTGCTGCCGTCGTCGCTGCTGCTGCTGCTGCAATGCTGAAACTGGCTGCTTTGAAGAGACAGCACTTCCTCCTCCTCCTCGTCCGGCACCCATTTTTGTTTTTGGCCAAGGAGGGAGGAAGTAGGGGATGCCATTCCACTTCGACAGATATGTAGCTTAGATCAGTTGAGGCTGAGCTAATCTCTCTGGCTTTTAGTCAAGCGAGTGCTTGATGGCCACTCGCTCCTTGTGTATACGTGAACAGTTGGTGTTTCATATCCTGATACACGAACTGCTGCTTTAAATACTACCGAGTCCAGTCCAGTACAGAGTTTTTCACGGTACAATTAAAGAATCAATTCACAGACCAGCACCTGTTTAAGACGTGCAGATATCATATCCGCAGATATCATTATTTATGGGATCATCAGAAAAGCCACCATACGTGCCTCCCACTTGCTGGTATTTTATCATCCTATCAATAAATTTCTAGTTATATTATTCATATTAAAACGTGCTATTGCTACTGCCAGCTAGTACTCGTTCGGTCACGTTGAACTTGCGCTGAGGTGTGAAAATGTGGAACGGGCCTCGCTTTCTTCCCACTCCCCGCATTCTCTTCATCCACCTACCCCCCACCCACCCAGACATTTACTTTCAACTCGTTAAAATACTAAACTTAATTGCTACCGAACAACTCAAGGCGGGACACATAATTAATTTGGGATTGATATGCTGGATCCTCGAGGGTGGACGGCTCCGATCTAATACTACCAGTATTTTATTTATTTTTTTATTATTATAGTGGTAATAATTGACTTCACACTTTGATGATGAGGTGAGGTTGACTGGTGCACGGCTTGACTTGTACATTTATTGGTAGCAGATAAGATATTAATTTGTGGTTCCTACCTCCGTGCAATATCGTGGCATTTAACAAATACTGATCACCGGGGAAAAAACGACAATCACTTTTTTTTATTATTAAATTAGATGATAATGCTGTCGGTTTAACTATTTATTTAATCAATTAACCTGGGCGTGGTCTCAGGATGACCCCGAAATCCTCGCACCGGTTCTCATATTCAAGAGACAAATGGGGTTTATGCATCACCCCTTTGATTTCTCTCTTCTGATACCAAAAGCCAGCGAGCGTGTAGCGTTGGTTTTGAAGAGTTCAATTTTTTTTAGCGGACGATGTTATTTCCAGGGGAAATGGAGGGTTTCGATGGCATTCGTTGTATCGTTTTCAGGGAGGGAGCACAGTTTAAAGAACCGAGGTGTCATCCATGGGCGTATGCCATATATGAAAGCAACAGTTGACATTCGTATATCAGGATATGATCCAAGAGGCTGAAAAGAGCGTTAAACCCCTTGCTTCTCCAAAACGCAAAAACCTCCAGATATATGGTCACGGCTCATCCACAAGGGGGATAATGCATGCATCATAATAATAATGATAGAACATGATTTGATTATTGGTACTCGAGCCTGAAAGTTAGCCACTTCAAGATAGAGATAGAGAAATGGATCGACCAGAGCATATGGATCATTCTTGGATTCGTAGTGTTTTCGTTCTCTGCTTTTATTTATAATCAAGAAAATGCTAATTTGGAATTCATTTAGTAAACCACCACATGTTTTCACCTTCATCATCAAAGACAGAAGGATGAGATTTAATGACCAATAGACAAGGATAATGCATGCATCATATGGCACATAGCTTCAAAATAGTCTTCTAAAACTCAATGAAGACACTATCTATTTTCTTGAGCTGCTCCATCTCCTCTCCAATTGCTATCCCAGGTTCAATGTAGCACAGCTGGAAAGAAAAAAGAAAAAAACAATCAAATTGAAGGTTCCACGAGAAATAACAAGAGAAAAGATAGGTTGGCTAGAGGAGTAGAACCTGGTATTGGGACTTCTTCAATGTGTGAACTCCTCTTTTTATTAGCTTCTTCCATCCAGCATTTTCTCTAAGTGATCTTTCTAGAGCTACAGTTCTCTATGTTTGCAATACAGAATAAAACCAGATAGATATTGTAGAAATCACAATAAAATATATTCACCATTTTGACAATCTTAATTGCACTGTCTATACAGGACAAATATTTCCAAACTGAACTTTTTTTCATTTGGATCATCTTTTTTTTCAAAAAACACGAATTATAGGATTCATGTCCTTCCCACAAATTAGCAGATAGAAATGCTAGAGTTTTAGATAGCTCAAATCTCTGGATATTGGAGGGATGGTAGAAAGAACATTATTTTTCCTGGGTTCAATGGAAATATTAAGGCTAAAAAGGAAAAAGATGGAACCAGAAAATTATTCTAGTAAATGGATGAGCTTGATCACTGCAGAGGTTGAATGCAAGCTTCAATGCACATACCAACCCGAATTCCCATACGAATAATTACAGAAAGACATCGATAGGGAAGCATGTTCAATAATCAAGCCAAGAATACGCGGCAGGTTTATTACTTACATGAGCAGGGTCCAAAATTAAGAGGTTGTACTGCGGCACTCCATTCTTTTGAGGTCTGAATTGAATCCCAACAATTGTTCTTGAGTGACCATCATGTTGGAAGTACAAGGGTCTGCTCGTTGATGTTGTCAACAACTTGAATCATTTCCAGAATCACAATTCTCCCAAGGCAAGAAATAAGATGCATGGAAAGAATTACTTACACTCTGTTGGTGATGACAACATGTCGATTTTGGACAGATGTGGTTAAGCTTTCCTCTGAAAAATAATTCCACACCCAGTCGAGGAGAACCTGATGACCCTCTTTCTTCCTCGGAAATCTATTTGCCATAGAATGATCACTTCCACCTGCCATGTAATTGGTAGTGGACTGAGACTTGTCATTCACAATGGAGTCTAGCTGAGAAACATCACTATTTCGTCCCACCAAATATCTATCCATAGGTCCATAAACCTGAAAGGCTTTTCTCTTGTCACTGGCATTGGCTGTCTTAACAGTTGGGGTAAGACTGGTACCAGGAACGGAAAGAAAAAAGCTTTGCAATTCCTTAGGGCCAAAATCTACAATCCTAGCACGAAGACCAAAAGAGCGAAAAATGGCAGCACATTCAGTAGTTCCAATCCAATGTTTGGAGCCATAGACAGAATGGTTGAAATGATGAGAGCCAAGGGCATCAAAACCTTTTTCCCAGGCAATCTCAAGCCATCTCTGAAGAAACGGAATATCAGGGACAAAACCAGAGCCACCGAACAAAAGCTCTCTGGCATCATGTCGGTGGGAAAGCAAATGGGAGCTAAGCATTTGGATATTACGCCAGCCACAACCCCAGCCAATATCTTCAGAGGCCAGGCTCTGAAAATGGTCGACATATCCAGACAATAAGATAGTGCTATTGGTATCAGCATCTAATTCGAAACAGTTGGACAACAAGGAGATCAAACCGCCAGGGAATTTGACATGGTAAAAGGAGCTCCTATACTGCAAAGCAATCAAACAAGAAATCTTTTCATCCATGGTGTTGTTCTCTTGGAGTGTTGATGACGAAGGAGGAATAGAAAGTTGTTGGGCCAATTCCAGGTCCCTTGCAAGTTGCTCATCCTTTTCAGCATCAGCAACACCATCATCTTCGTCAAAGTGGCTGTTGGCATGCCTGCTATTTGAGCATAATCAAATCGAATGCTTTTTGAACAATCTATCAAAAAAAAAAAATGGAAAGAAAATGAAAAGGGAATATTTACCTTTGAAGTTGTGACGGATGAAGGGTTATATGACAAAAGGGACAATTTGCAGAAGAATCCATCTTTTTTTCTTCTCTAATTATATTCTCTCCATTCTACACTGCATGATATGATTATAGTGTACCACGCAGTAATTACTGTGAAACTTTGAGGCAAACAAAGAAGAATAGGATATATCATCAGCACAGTAGTGCAGAAAGAGAAGACTAACAAGCGAAGTGATAGAAGAAAACTTCAGTAGAAGACGAGAAAACCCTAGTCCCAGTCCCATACCGACCAATGCCTGTCTACTGCCCCCTGCTCGCCTTCCACTTCACTCCGTGTTGGCGTTTACTAATTTAGTTTCTAATTTAGTTTCTGCTTAATTAATAACCCTAATGATGTTTAAAACGATAATGAATATATTAATTAGTGCTTTGTTTATTTATGTATTCTGTTACCCAAAAAAATATAAAGCGCAAAATATGAAGTAATAAATTTAATTTTTTGTACATAAGTAATGAAGTTAATTTAGAATTTCATATATATTGATATCTCTCACTAGTAAGTTATCATAAGAAATTAGTTTAAGAGTTCTTAAATATATTTTCTTTAACAGAATATTTAACCATTTAATTGAATTTAATTTATAAATTCTAGTAAAATTTTATATTTGAGATCATCTTTAATGTCAAAAATTAAATTTAACATCTAAAAACAGTATAGAAATAAATTAGAGATAACTTCTCTAATTTACTATCCTAAAAAGAAAAAATAATATTAAACTTTGTTTTTTAAAATATTCATCTATCCACTTTTAAACAAATTAAATGGATGTGATAAGGATAATATAAAAAACAAAATGAATAAGGTTATATATATATATATATATATATATATATATATGAATTCAATTTTTTTATTAATTGAATTTAAATTAAAAATTATAAATAAATTCAAGTATAGTAAAAAATAATTTTAGTAATTATCCTATGGATCAACAAATCAATTTATTAGATTTTTCTAATGAAAAATTGATTTGGACAAGAAAAACAAATATATACTAAAAGAATGGTGTTTGAGACATGGTTGAGGTTTCGTTTTGTTTCGTACAAAATAGTTGAAACGTTTCGTATCAGTTAAAAAAATAAGATAAAATAATATTGTTTTTATCTCGATTAAAATTTCTGATTCATTCCGTATTTTTCAACCAAATATCAGCCGAAACATTCCAATTTCGTTCGACCCATTTCGTTTCAGGTAAATAGTATGTTTTTAAAATAATAAATAATTTTATAATATTAATCATATCTTTTAATCCTACTGTTAGATCGAAATAAAATTTTATGAGTTTCTTGATATATTATGTTAAAATTTCAAAGCAATCACAGAATGCAATAATCTTGCGAGATTGATGATGACATTCTCATAATATTATATGTAATCATAATTTTATTCAAAAAAATTATTTTATTGTGTTTTTTTTAAATTAAATTGCACAATTCTAAATAATTTTATTTTTGAATTTGAATTAAAAAAATTTAAAATTAATATATTTAATTATATGCATATATACATAAACAATAAAATCTCAAAAAGAGATGTCGAAACGCTCCAAAACTAAAATATTTAATTCCAATTAAAAAAACAAATCATCAATCAAAACAGAATTCAGAATTAACAATCTTGCTTAAAATCAACCCCCATGTGATTTTCATAACTGAAGTTTAATAATTCGTTTGGAACTTGTCTGTTTAGGGCTTCCAAGCTCTCCCCACTTTTTGAAAGTTCATAATGTAGACCTTCCTCACATTCCCTAAACAATTTATTCTTGGTTCCTGAAACAAACTTCCCCATGCATGCAGGCGTATGGTGAAAGGGAGAGGGTACAAGGCAGCATCCACTAAATCCGGTAATTGACTTGATCATCATTACAAATTTCTATCATGAATTGATATCTACATAATATGTTAATTTCTCTCCACAAAATGACCTGTTATGTTATAAATGTAAGATTAAGTAGGAGCTTCTGCTGTTTCTATTTTGATTAGACACTTCCCTCGTGTACCTTCCCTTAGTAAATCAAAGTCTCTAAAAGACAATGAGCCTGCCAGAACTTAGAGGTACAATCTCGTGTACCTGCCAGCTGCAAGTTAAGCTTCTCTGCTGACCACCCGAGTTCCACTCTTCGAGAGCAGTAGGTCCTTCATTTCTCTGTAACTCCGGAGCTCTTCCAGCGCATCTGCTGTCTTTCTCGGCATAAAAAACCCAGAAGCTGTATTCATCCCTTCCTCTACATCAGTCCTCAAGGAGCGGGATGAGTAACAGCTTGGATCTTGACGCAGCGGAGGTGCTGTCCTCAGCATGTGAACAAGGATACCAACAGCTGCATCTTGAGATTTTTCCCCTATTGATGCAGTGTGCCGACTGGACTCCAAGTTTTTCTTCCCATAAAGGTTCTGACTGTATACTCAAAAAAGTACAAAAATAAGATTATGGTGATGATGAATTAAAAAAAGAAGAAATATAAAGCAGTCTAGATGCAAAAACAATAAGCCTTAGTCTCAGGATTGAAAAGAAAAGGCGTCATAAACAGATGAACTTCAGCAAAATGAGCAAATGCACAAACAAAATGATGAATCCCCTGTTGTGTTTTATCTCAACTTCATCAAGGGAAGAAATCACGGGGCAAGTTGTGCCAAATTGCCAACAAGTTATGCTAGTTTTCTGGGGCCATTAAGGACAGGGATCACAAAGCAACCAAGATGATTAAGGAAAGGTAACTACACTACCAAGATCCTCGAACAGGGCCTATTTTTTCGATAAAAATAGGTCTTTCCATTAATTTTAACTAGTGATAATAGTTTAGAAACAGGGCCTATTTTATACCAAAAAATAGTTCATAGCACTCAAATAAAAAAATATAAAGTTCGTGGGCTCTGTTCAGGGTAACTTGGATAATGTAGCCTGTTCTATGAAACTTACAATCTCGATTCACTGAAACTATATTTTAATGAAGTCCACAAATCAGGGACCATTTTCTTAAATTTAAACAATTTGTGTAACATGCAATTGTGATCTAAAACCATGAGAACATATTGAGCAAGCAAAGGATGATAGATGTTTTTTCTAGCTTCTTACAATCAATTTAGCCTTAAAGAAGATGCATCATTGACATTTAAGCAGATGAGAAATTCCATATACTGAGCTAACGGGTATTTCTCCTGTAGGACAGCAAGTAAAACCGAGGAATCACAATGTTACACGCATGAAAACGAAAGGCAGGTTTCTCCAAGTAGAGGAAAATGACTCAGCACTAAATTTTTCATGTTGGAAAGGCACATATGATCTCCGAAGATGGGCAACTGATATCAGATTTGGTTTAATTAGTTAGTTATCAGGAATTATCCGGTAACAGAGTGAACCTTGAGAAAGTTAGATGCAATTTCAAATAGAGTATTCCACATCACCATCAAATAAAACAAAGAAACAACAATATATATGAGCTTTATAACAAAACTACTGTGAGAAAACAGAAACAAAGTGCAACCATGCACCGCTCTTCCAGAAGAAGAATTTCACGCAATCTAGAGACCACTCACAAGGCTTTGCAGCAGATTTCAAACTAAATACGCAACCAACATAGAAGAGGTGATCATACTCAAAATATGTACATGTGAATAAAATACGGAATAGAAACCAACCCTATGGATTCGTATAGTTAATCAATCCATATAGAGTTAGGTAAACACTACTTATGCCTGCAATTTCAAATTACCTGGCATGAGAATCTGATGTATCAACATCATCAACATCAAAAGGACACGAGAAATCATCATTATCTAGGTCATCTTGGAAAGATAATCTACTTGAACTTCCGGAAAAATCAATGCGTGGAGAGCCACTAGGAGATAACAACCCTGAGAACCGCCCTGAATCATCTTTGCTATCTTTTAACAACTAAAAACAAAATTAAAATCAGAGACACCGGTCAAAAAATTATTCGATGCCTTTCAAGCAGGAAAATAAACACTAAAAAACAGATTGATGAGGGAAAAGACTACCTTCTGACTAGAATAATGATTTACATTGCCAGAGTTTAACTCTGCAAACCTTATAGCTTCTAATTTCTTGATTGATCGAATTCCAGAAGGAGACTCCTGTGATGATGAATCATGCCTTATGCTTCTGGGAGATAAAGGTGGAAGAGAATGCCTACTTGAATCAGAGAAGTTAGGAGAAAGGTATCTAGAACTTCTTCCGCCCGATATAGGAAGTGGAATGGTCACGGGTGCAGTTTCTGAAGTAACACGAGCCAGGACAGGACTACCGTTGCAGAAGTGAGTTGGGGTAGAAGGGGACATAGATGGTGAGAAAGGAGGAGAAAGCTGGTACTCATCATGATAAATAGCCTTTTGAGGAGTTGACGGTCTATAGTTTTGGACTCTATGACCGTAAATATCATTAGGGGGGGATGGAAAATCACATGGCATGCGAACTGTGCGATAAGCTGGCGGAGATCCACCAAATGGTTGGTTCACCATATGAGCTGCTTTATGGAAGCCGCTTGTCCAGCTATGCGGGCGTTGAAAAGGAGAAGAAACATGTGGTTGCATTCCTCTCAATAGAAAGGACGCAGCCCCCACGCCCTTCTCTGAAGAGGGTAGAGACCTATGAGGATCAGTGGTGGGGCTACCAACATAGTCCATTATAATCTCTGGTGTCATTGTTGTCACAGGCTCAAGCTTCAAATCAGATAGTGTCGAACGATAGGTCACAGATACACTAAGGCGGCCAGGAAGGGCCTCAACGGGGACAAAACTGAGCTCTTTCATTACTTCCTCATCTGCCCTGGAGAACGGTTCGCAAAATGAAGAAACTTTGTAAATGATATGGAAATTGTAAGTTTGAGTAGATGAGCTTAGCTGGCGAAAGACTCTGTATGCTGGGAGAAGCCGCATATGAGAATAAAGAGAGCGTAAAAGTATGATGGACTTCTTATATGTCTTCTTGTAAGAGGCAGAATTTTCACCGGTTTGGGGAGGCATAACCCGCAGAGACTCATACTGAACAACCCACCTCTCTATAACTGTCTCCACAGATGTCACAGCATACAAATTGTCCATGGATGTAGATGGAGCAGACGGTTGGTGAACAAGTAGTACATCAATTATCATGGGATCCATGAGATTTCTGTGCCAAAAATTCAAGTTATCTAGAGCAGCAGGGCGGTCTCCGAGAAATAAATTGAACCATTTGTCGCTCTTTTTGACACGAGAAGTGGAAGAAAGTTCCCTGCTGCGATCATGGGGATGAAGAGAAGGAATTCTCGAGTCCAAAATGATGTGCAAGCTCTTCAATAGAAACTGGGAAATAATTTGTTCTAGTTTTCCAGAATCAGGGTGAGAATTACCATGCATATCCATGGTGCTAATCCAACTTTGAGATTCCGGTAGATCGTGTATATGACCCCAAATCAGTACGATAAAACCGCAATTCGCTTCCCTGCCCTTCCCTTTTTTGAGGTAGAGAAAAACAAGAGGATAAAAGAAGGGGAAAACAAGGAAAGGAAATGTCGGTGTGACGGAGGAGCAGAAACAAAGGGTGGTGGGAATAGATTTGTAGCTCTGCTCGTCTAATTAACACAACACAACAAAATTATGAAAGAATTGAAAAAATAAAAAACAGGAGAGAAGAGAAAAAAAATACAAGAAGATGGGGAAGGATTAACGAGTCATCAAAAGCATGACAAAGATAACAGATCAAAGCAAGCCGATGGTGGTAGATCGATGGATAAATAAAATGTCGATCGAACGCGCCGTAATAATATGATGAACAGATTCAGAATTGTAGAAGCTAGAAATCTTGATGTGATAAGGCAAGCAGAGCAAAACAAAGCAATCTCCCATATAATGATTGGCGTATATAAATAAAAAAATAAAAAAAAATGTTTAAAAAGAAGGAAGGAATGGAAAACTTACCCGCAACATAAAAGAATAAGACGTGAAGGAGAAGAGAATGATAAGTATTTAATTTAATTTCCTTGGCCGCAGTTGCCGTGAGAGAGAGAGACGTAAAACAATCCAGCAAACAATAACACCAGTGGTGGAATTCCGTAATTCCTCCCAGCAGTAGGACGGAGCAATACTGTAGTTATAGAAAGTGATGGGTATGGAAACTTATTAGTTTAAAATAAAAATAAACATTGACGCTAATTTATCCAAACAGCAAATGAATTCAAAAAAAGGCCACGGATCCAAACAACAAAGGACTTCGAAAAAGGGTCACAGCCCACAGGATGCTCGTAACTAAAATGGGCCTCAGCGACTTTGATGCTCGTTGAAACCGCACATGAAGTCTGGGATATCTTCCGCCCAGCAGAGAAACTAAACAATGGGCCCCCCAAAGATCCATATATACTAACCTATCATCATTCAAGGCATGTTTAGAAGTGTAGTTGCGATACCTTTTTAAAATATTTATAATGTTGAAATATATTAAAATGATATTTTTTTATTTTTTAAAAATTATTTTTGAAATCAACACATTAAAATTATCTAAAATATACAAAAATATATTCATGAAAAAAAATTAAATTTCGGCCAAAAACCGGAGGATGACAATGTCAAACGGGCATTGAATCTATCAATAAAAAATTAATATACAATTTTGTTGATGAGCTGATCAAAAACACATTACATCACACTAAAAACAATCTTCTTCTTCTTTTTCTAACCTCCTAGTCTTGTGTGAAATTAAAAAGCACATAACAATGAATCACCATTGTATTATACCAAGTAAAGAAAGACAGTAGCGTGAATAATTAGATTTTTCTGTATGAGGAAGTGTGAGGTTGCCATCCAATTGATATGGACCCCTCCTTCCTCAATAGGAATGCAGTGGTTGCCCCACCAGTTTCTGAAAGCTTTCGCCACCTCCTATTGTAGCTCAACCGTCGCAATACTTGTATATATGAACATGTTACCCGTCGTCGCCTGTTACTTATTAAGAAGTTTAAAATTGACATCATGTCGCCATCAATCACATTAACTGTTTGTAGTGTGGATATTGATTCTTAATAATTTGGTCTAAAAATAAATTCAAATATTTTTTATTTTTTAAAAAAAAAATTGATATTATTATACTAAAATGATTTTAAAATGTTTATTTCTTAATTTAAAGTAAAAACTAAAAATAATATTTTTTATTTGTTTCAAAAATATTTTTTTATATTTATTTACAGCTTAAGTGATGTTTGTTGTGTCTTTTCTACAATGAATTAAATTACATTTCAAATTTTGACTAGAAACAAGGTATTAATTTGTTTTTTTAGTTATAAATGGTTTTTGCTCAAAACAAAAGTTTATTGCAATTTTGAACAAAATCTTGTGAAATAAAAAAAATCAAATTTTAATTTATAAATTCTAACTTATATTATTCCCTCCTAACAAAAGTTGTTTATAACATGTATTTAAATTATTTTATTTTATTTCAAACATATTTGAAGGTTAAATCAGTTTTGTTATGATTTGTACAATATTTATTATTTCATAAACCACGACAAATTAACTCTCACTTTGTAAGTTGTGTTTTTTGAATTTGATGAAACCACACATCTTGAAAAGCGTATTTTGTGGGCCTTTATGAGTAATCTCAGTTGTCCTAAATTCTTATAAAAAGTGTACGTCCTGATTCAAACTGACATCTACTGTGCAAATCTCAAGTATTTTACCACCAAACCACACTCTCTGGGGTCTCACTCTGTAAGTGCTAATGGTAAAACATTGAATTGTCATTAGCTAAATTATTCTTATTTTCAAAATATTCTGTGTATGCTAATTTGAAAGAAACCTAGGATAATCAGGACAACTTAGTGAATGGAGTGACTAAGTTATTTTATCATTTATCATTTTAAAAATTCCATATCATAATTTATTTTGATGCATTTTATATAATATTATTACGATTCAAGATATGATTTTGACAAATTAATTTAATATATTGTCATTTAATATTTAAAAAATAATAATATCATCTCAATTTTTTAATATCTATATATCTGTTTTAAATAACTAATAAAATATCAATATTTCCCTAATTATGCAATGGTAAACTACAAGGAATATTCTTTTGAAGGTGAGAGATAAGATACATTG
Source organism: Salix exigua (assembly GCA_032356905.1). Taxonomy (NCBI): domain Eukaryota; kingdom Viridiplantae; phylum Streptophyta; class Magnoliopsida; order Malpighiales; family Salicaceae; genus Salix; species Salix exigua. Next base: position 163,731 of record CM063599.1, read on the forward strand.
AACCTGGACACAACTGATTCAGCCTTTAAAAACAGGAAGAGGAGTGTCCTTCCAATAAATAAAAGGTGTTAAAATTTGAGTGGTTGTTCTCGTAGCCAGGAAAAAGAATTCTTGTAGCTACGAAGAGAGAGAATACTCAATAATAAATAGCGGTGATGGGGGCGGTCAAGGATGGAGAGGAGATGATGCTAAAGAAGAGAAATGAAGAGCTGGAGAAAGCCCTCAAAGAAAGCAGGCAGAGGGAGGAAAAGATGAAATCAGAGCTACAAAGGGCTTGGGAGAGGCTAAGAGTGGCAGAGGAGGCCGAGGAGAGGCTCTGCTCCCAGCTGGGTGAGCTGGAGGCTGAGGCTGTCAATCATGCCCGTGACTGCCATGTCCGCATTCTCTCTCTCATGAACGAACTCTCCCAAGCCCACAACCATCTCCATCTTCATCCAGTTACCAATTAACATCATCATCAACCCTTGTAATTTCTTGTCTTTTCTAGCTCTCTCTGCCAGCATATGTATTTGGGAGCAGGTAGAGATGATGTGTGCACCTTCGTGGGTGATTGATTTGTTGGTAATTAGGTCTCTCTCTTTAGTTGTGTTGACCTCTCCCTCTCCCTCTCCCTCTTCTCTGTAGGATAATCAAGAATTTTGTACAATATTTATTTTCTTCTCTTCATTTCATTTGCTCTTCTGGATGTGAATCTCGTGTATTTTCTCTGCCCCTGTTATTATATATATAAAAAAACAAAACATTTGGGTGGTTATTCAATGTATCATAAGATTTTCTTTGGCGTTCATCTTGAGATGTTACCTTTTAAGGAATTTTGTAAAGGGATTAACTAACCTGACTGATAATTGAGAGAAACTGACATATGTCACGCAGAGAACGGAGAACAATTTAATTGACTGTCTTCACCTAGGAACCTAGTTTTAACTGTCTTCGTCCATTTTTTAAGACGGTGTTTAATTAGTGTTTGAGAGAGTAGTTGTTGTAATTTTTTAAATATTTATCGTGCTGAAATACATCAAAATGATGTTTTTTTTATTTTTAAAAATTATTTTTGAAATCAGCACATCAAAATGATCTAAAACACACAAAAATATATTCATTTAAAATGAAAAAAATATTAAATTTCGGCCAAAAACCGGTGGAATTGCAATGCCAAACGGGCACTAAGATCGAGAAGGTAGAACTTCAGCTGCTTCTAAGTTTTTTTTTAAAAAAAAATTGTTGATAGCGAAGTTTGATAAGAACATATTGTCAAATGATTAAAATCGAAAAGTTAGAAATTAAGTACTTGTTTGTCAATGTGGTGCGATCCACGATTGCCAAACGAGGTTTCAAAAATGGTGTTTGGTTTTGTACCAAACACAGGTACAAATGGTGGGTCCCATGCAAATTTGTGTTCTGAACGTCGTCGGGAGTTAAGCATCCTTTGGATGCTTTTTGAACGCCGATACTTCTATCGCGATTCGCGATCCAAATATTTATCCGTTGAACATCTCGTCTGCACAAAAATCCTACCCTTTTGAAACCTTATCTTCTTCTCTACACCCAAAGCCACAAACCCTTCTCTCTTATCTTCTTCTCGTCTGCACAAAGCCACAAACCCTTCTCCCTTCTGAAACCTTATCTTCTTCTCATATGCACAAAGAAAGTGAAGAGAAGGATGAGGAGATGAGGAGGAAAAGAGTAGGATGAGGACATGATAAGGAGATGAGGAAGAGAGGAGATAAGTGTCTGTGTGTGGGTGGCGCAAGGCAGAGGGGGGGGGGGGGATGTGTGTGCGAGGGGGGGATTAGAGTTGGGTTTCTAGTACGGGATGGGTTTTATAATAATAATAATAATAATAATAATAATAATAATAATAATAATAATAAGAAATAGTTACCATAAAAAAAAATTAAAAAAAATTACAAGTAATTTTGGTAACCCTAAAAAATTATATATATATATATATATACCCTTTAAAGTAATTTCACAAGTTAAAAGCAATATGAAAAGTTTGGTAACCAAACACCCAAAACTATTTTTTTTTTCAACCTCCAATTCAATCACAGATTTAACCAAACACTTCACAATTTATTTTGAATCGCAGTAAAATAGCTTTTTTTAAATTATGTTTTTCAACCTTAATCACAAAAACAAAAGCAATGTCAAACACCATTATTCAAAACTCTTGAGAGATGGTATAAAAGGATTAAAACACTCCATTCGATTTTTTTTTGTTTTTCAAACGAAAATTTGAAGTGCTAGCCCTGCTTGGGACAAGTATTCGAAGAACAAGGTAAGGTAGGATTCATCATGAGATGACGACGTGCATTTCCAAGAGTTTGAAAACAGGAACTTGGTCATGACAGCTTCCCAAAACTCAAAAAGCAAAGCATGGTGCGCATTCTCCTAGAATTGTCCAAACCATATATCACAACAGATTAGACACCACTAGCGCACTCACTATAATTCTATGATCCAAACCAATCTACCACAATTTAAAAAAGCTTTAGCACGATATCGAAGCTCCTTACAGAATAGAATATCATTTGACATTGAGAATAGTTACATGTGAGAATAAAATATGTTTGAGTATAATATAATTATTTTTTAGGCTCATCTAAAATTCTATGATCCAAACCAATCTACCACAATTTAAAAAGCTTTAGCACGTTACATGTGAGATAGTATAATATAATCATTTTTGAGTCTAAAAGCTTGAGATTTTAGATAAGGTGGTTCTTTAACATGATATCAGAGCCTTATTGATCCGACGGTTATGAATTTGAATCTCACACCCCCATTCTATTTGATAAAAAAATCAAGTACAAGATAATGTGGAAGTATAATATAATCATTTTTGGGGCTCATCTAAAAGCTTGAGATCGGTCAGCAAAGGCAACGAATTATCTGTCAACAACCCTTTCTTGAAATTCTTTTCATAATTCTGGAGACCAAGTATAAAACCAAAGGAGCGTTGTTAGAGAACATGGCTTGAAATTCAGAATATGAAAATGGTCTCATACTAGAAATGAGACTGCAAAACTGGTCACCTCTGTATATGAATGCTAGCAATGTTTTTGGCAGGACTATTATGAAATTGTCTCCAAATAGAAATGCCTTGCCGATCCATACCGCTTGCATGGGCAAAACTATAACCTACTGTAGCAAGTGAATTTGTAGAAAAAGGATGTATCTTGCCTTAAAGCTTTACCTTGAAAAGACCACACTGAACTAATGTAAAGAAAAGTCATGAAGTGATTCCATTAGTATCAAGATTTGGGCCATCCAAGCCACTCACCAGCGAAAACATGGCACCAAAACCAAAAGTTGCAACCATTACGTGCATGGAAAATAAGGCTAAAAAACTCAAAATTACCCTGAACTTTGGGTCAAGATAAACTTAGCTCCTGAACTTTTTTTCAAGAGCAGTGAATTATTATTTGATAAAATCTCCAGCCATACACAACATCCTTCCATAAAATCACCCCATTTCCTATGACTGATTTCGAAATTCTATGAATATGTTTGCCATCTAAACCTATTTTTTCTCAGTGAGATAATACTGACTGTAGAATGGGAGGAGTTTGGTATATGAGAGATAATAATATAGCATCAATGGAAAGGTTAAATCAGGCCTTTCTAATTCATCTATACTACTACATCTTTTCTTTGATAAAATGATATGACTCAAGCCCCAAACTCTTCCCCTTTTAAAATAGATTCCATTACAAGTATTTGATAAATAGATGAAAATATTGGCAACTAATATCTGTAACCACTTAGTTCATACATCTGTAGCACGTGGGATTCAATTACTTGAGAAACACACCGTAATATGCTAAATGAAATTCCAGTAAACAACATTTTATGATGTCAATTATCCCATTAAGGGGAACACAAAGGAGTGAACAAAGATTATTATTTGTCAAGGAGAACAGAAGCACATGAAAAGGGATGTAGTAAAACTTATACGCTAGATTGGACATCCTCCTTGCCGCGCAATCTTTTCAAGATACAAGCTATGCTGGCATTGGTTCCATTCATTACAAAATTCAGTGCTTGTATTAAGGGCCCTCCAGCTAAAGCCTGCACATGAAGCACATCGTTTGTTAAACATTAGCAAAATCTCTTAATGGATACAGCAACAACAATTAATCTCCTGAGGCAAATATTATAAGCTGCGCTGCAATCACGTTGAGGAGGGCGTTCCGAAAATTAAAGTCTGATATAACAAGAAGTAAAACTCTATTTTATACAACTACTAAACTTTCATAGTAATCTCCTTGTAACTAGATGAGGAAACTAGCTAATTCTATGTGATAGAATTTGAACTGCCTGTCTCATTGATTTGTTACTGTTTGATTAAATACAAAGAGGATAAATGTCGTTGGCTATGCCTAATGGGCCTGGACTATGAAATCAATACATGATAAAATAAAAGACATAATTTACATGTTCTAATAATAATTTACATGTTCTAATACACCCCCGTAGTCGAAACTGGAGGTTGTCGAACGTTGAGACTATCCCGAAAATCATCAAAGAGTTGCAGCGGAAGACCCTTAGTGAAGATGTCAGCAATCTGATAACGCGAAGGAACTTTCTCTCGGACAAAATGAATATCCATTTCAATGTGCTTAGTGCGCTGATGTTGAACCGGGTTGCCCGAGAGATATACTGCACTAACATTGTCACAATAAACTAAAGTGGCTTTCAAAACAGGACAATGTAACTCCAAAAATAAATTTCGGAGCCAACATGATTCAGAAACAACATTAGCCACTCCGCGGTACTCAGTCTCAGCACTAGACCGTGACAAAGTAGGTTGTCTTTTTGCAGACCAAGATATTAAGTTATCCCCAAGATATACACAGTATCTAGGCGTCGACCATCGAGTATCTGGACAACCACCCCAATCAGCATCAGTATAGGAAAGAAGATCATGAATCGAAGAGCGGTATAGATGAAGACCAAATGCACTAGTACCCTTAATGTAGCGAATGATACGCTTAATGCGATCATGTGTTGAGATCGGGGATCATGCATAAAAGACATATTCTGTTGAATCGCATAAGAAATATCCAGTGCAGTAAAAGTCGGATATTGGAGAGCACCAAGCAAGACTGCGATACTCGGTGGGATCATGATAAGGATTTCCGATGACAAACCGAGTTTGGCTTTTGAGTCCACCGGTATAGAAGGCGGATTACTGAGGAGGACATACCGGCCCACTCAATTATTTCTTCTGCATACTTCTGTTGAGATAGAAAAATACCACTTGAATGTCTGGTAACTGAGATTCCTAGAAAATAACTGAGAGGCCCCAGATCTTTCATAGCAAACTCCGAGCCAAGCTTAGACATAATGGATTGGCGAAGAGCAGCTGAAGAAGCAGTAAGAATTATGTCATCCACATAAAGCAGAATATAGGCCATATCATTTTCCTGACGATAAATGAATAAGGAATGATCTGAAATACTGTGAGAAAACCCCAAAATAGCAACATAATCTGCAAACCGTTGGTACCAAGCACGAGGGGCTTGCTTAAGTCCATAAAGAGACTTCTTTAGCAAGCAAACATAATCGGGGTGTTCTGGATTTCGGAAACCTGGAGGTTGATACATGTAGACTGTTTCATCAAGATTCCCATGTAAAAAAGCATTTTTTACATCTAATTGATGAAGACACCAAGATTTCGATAAAGCAATACTGAGTACCGTTCGGATGGTAGCGGGTTTGACCACCGGACTAAAAGTTTCTCCACAATCAATACCTGTTTGCTGACCGGCACCATCACCGACAAGACGAGCTTTATACCGCTCAAAAGATCCATCAGATTTCTTCTTATGCCTGAAAATCCATAAACTGCGAATGATATTAGCATGAGACGGACGGGGGACTAAGTCCCACGTCTTATCTTATTTTCAATAAGAGCATCGTATTCGTCTTTCATTGCCATTTTCCAATTATGATCATGTAATGCATTAATGGGATTAGTGGGTAAAGGAGAGATGGATTTTTCGGTTGAAGTATGGAGGTTGAGAAGCTGACGGGGCTTAAAAATACCATGTTGGGATCTAGTTGTCATTTGTGGAGAGTGAGGTGGAGAAGTGGTATGTTCGGTGGTGGAAACTGAGGGGATAGGTAAGGGTGACTGAACTGGAGAAAGGGGACTTGAAATAGTATGAGAAGATTGGTTGAGAAGAGGGGATTGTTCTGTAGGAGAAACTGGAGGAGTAGGAGTAGTGTACGGAGCAGGTGAGGGAGGAATGGGTATAAGACCTGTATCCAGAAAATCATAAGAGGAAGATGTAGGATCATGTAATTTTGAGAAGGGGAAAACGGTTTCATCAAAAATTACATGCCGTGAAACAAGACTTTTACGACTCGATAAATCATAGCATTTATACCCTCTATGATTTGATGGATATCCTAGAAAAACACATGGTGTGGACCGAGCTTGCAATTTATTTCTAGACGTAGAGGGAAGAAGAGGATAACATAAACACCCAAAGACACGAAGATGAGAGTATGACGGGACTTTTTGGTATAGGATTTTTATGGGTGTTTGAAAAGCAAGCTTTTTGTTTGGGAGAATATTAAGGAGATAAGTGGCCATTTGAAGAGCATGATGCCAAAAAGAGGGTGGGAGGGAGGCATGGGCGAGAAGAGTTCGAATGATGTTATTGATGGTACGATTTTTTCTTTCGGCTTTTCCATTTTGAGATGATGTATGAGGGCAAGAGAATCGGAAACTCATTCCATTATGTTGACAAAATTTGTGAAACTGTCCATTGTCATATTCGGTTCCATTGTCACATTGAAAACATTTTATTTTTCTTTCGAATTGAGTTTGAATATGATTGCGAAATGTGAGAAAAATGGAATGCACTTGAGATTTTGTGGCAATGGGAGAAGTCCATAGAAAATTCGTGAAATCATCAAGAAATAAGACATAATATCGATGACCACCAGAACTAAGTGTAGGTGAGGTCCAAAGATCACTATGCACAATATCAAAAGGAAAGAAAGTGCAAGATAGAGAATCATAAAATGGTAATTGAACTTGTTTTCCAAGAGTACAGGACTGACATAGAAAATTATCCGGAAATTTGTTGAAAAAAATTAAATTGTTCTTACGAAGCGAGCTTAAAACAAGGGCTCCTGGATGACTTAAACGACTATGCCATAATTCAGGAGAAAAAACAGTAAAAGCAGATTGTGGTGAAAATTCAATGGGAGGACTGGTGATAACTGGATACAGGTCACCAGAGCTGTCACATCTCATTAAAGGCATCCCCGTTGGAAAATCCTTCACAGAAAACCCGAAAGGATCAAATTCAACAGAGGTATTATTGTCAACTGTGAATTTTCGCACAGATACAAGATTTTTAATTAATTTAGGAGCATGCAAGACATTGTTTAAAATGAGGGAAGAATTAGGGTTAGGTAATAATGCATTTCCACAACCGATAATAGGAATTTCATGGCCATTACCAACAGTAATATTACGATTTTTACTCATATTGAAATAAGACGTAAGATTACCTCCGTGCGCGGTCATGTGAGAGGTAGCCCCGGTGTCCATGTACCATTGATCATCCGGAGGAGCCATGGAGAGTGTGTGCATAGCTGCTTGAATATCAGTCGGAGCATAAGGGCTTTGGGCCTGCGGTGTTATGGCTGTCATGTGGGCCTGTGGGGGCTGAGGCCCAAGTAAACCGGGATGACGCTGATTATTGGGCTGCTGGGCTGCTGTGGGGTATGGGCAGGGGGGCGTGGCCCAAGTGCGCAAGGCCGGCCCAAGGCAGCCGACCCATTGCTTCTTGTGGCCCAAGGTCGCCAGCGACCATTCTTCTACGCTGAGCGGCTCGGCTGCCATTATAAGGCTGTCTCCACGACGGGGAAGAGGAAGAGTGCCCCGAATGGTCAAATTGCTGATGACTTCCACGACCAAAATTTCTTCCTCGATTTCTGCCACCACGAGCACCGCCACCACCCCCTCTGCCACTACGTCCACTGGAGCTGCGATTGTGGTTATGGGTATGACGATGGGGAGTGTGATTGGCACTGTGAGCGTCCACTGGAGCGACGAAGAAAGCAGAGTTCAAGGGGGTTTGGGCTGCCTTTTTCGTCCTTGTCGTCTCCTCCAGAACAAGCATAGACCGGGCTTTGTAGAAGAGGGGAAGAATTTCGCCATGACGAATTTGGGAACCCACTCCGGCATAGGCGTCAGTTAAGCCCGAGAGAAGTTGAAGGACCAGTCGCTCATTGGAGACAGGGGCGCCGACATTGGAAAGCTGATCGGAGAGTGATTTTAGATGTTGACAATAGGATGATGCATCGACAAAATCATCCATCTGGACTTTTGAGAACTCTTGTTCTAGATAAAGGGCCCTGGAATTTTTGTTGTCGGAGAAGATGTCCTTCAGCCGTTCCCAAGCCAAGGCAGCAGTAGAGTCTCGTTCCAGAATGGTGTTGAGGAGGTCTTCGGAGATGATTCCATAAATCCATTGGAGCACAACGGCGTCAACTCTGGACCAGAGAGCTGTGTCTGTGTTTGATTGAGAAGAGTCAAGTTTCATCTGTTCTGCCGAAGGAGGAAGAATATGGTCAAGAACCTGGTAAGCCCTAGCATGAATTTTAAATAATTCTGACCATGTGATATATTGACCTTTTTCAATGTCTAAAGTAATTTTGATGAATGTGTTTATATTTGATACTGCAAGAGCTGGGTGTGTTGGATGATGTTTGGGAGGAAGAGGAGAAGAAGGTGAGGCTGATGTATCATAGGATTGGTCGGCCATGATGGTGGTTATGTGAAAAAGAAGAAGATGACAGAGGAAGAAGATGAAAGAGGAGATGAAGATTGAGAATAAGGTATGGCTGCTAGGGTTAGAGCTCTGATACCATGATAGAATTTGAACTGCCTGTCTCATTGATTTGTTACTGTTTGATTAAATACAAAGAGGATAAATGCCGTTGGCTATGCCTAATGGGCCTGGGCTATGAAATCAATACATGATAAAATAAAAGACATAATTTACATGTTCTAATAATAATTTACATGTTCTAATACTATGTTATCTGACGGGGAAAAAAAAGATAAGTTTGTTATCAGAAGTGTATTCTATTAAATTACAAAAATCTTTATATGGGTTGAAGCAATCTAGTCGGATGTGCTATAATCGTTTTAATAAATACTCTTAAAAAGAGAGTTTGAGAATGATGAGATTTGTTTGTGCATTTTTAATAAGAAAACAATATTCAGATTTGTTATTATATCTATATAGATCATTAGATAAAGATATTCATATTAAATCCTTAAAGGATTTACAATACATGAAACCAATATTTGATAGAATAAATACTTTTAATGAGCCTAAAAGTGTTTATTGTATTAAACTACAAAAAATATTATATGGGTTGAAGCAATTTGGTCGGATATGGTATGATCATTTTAATGAATAACTATTTAAAAAAGAGTTTGAGAATGATGAGATTTATTCATGGATTTTTATTAAGAAAACAATATTTGAATTTGCTATTATTGCAGTATATGTTGATGACTTAAATATTATTGGTACTCCTAAAGAGCTCACAAAAATTGCAATCTATTTGAAAAATTAATTTAAGATGAAAGATCTTGGAAAGATAAATTTTTATCTTGGTTTATGAATCAAACATTTTTCAAATAGAATATTTGTACATCAATCAATGTATACATAAAAAGTCTTAAAGCGTTTTTATATGGACAATGCTCATTCTTTGAGTACACATATGATCACTTAATGCGAAAAAAAGATTTTTTTTACTTCCAGAAGAGGACGAAAAAAATCTTGGTTTTGAAGTACCATATCTTATTGTTATTTGAGCACTTATGTATCTTGTAAATTGTACAAGATTAAATATAGTTCTTGCAATAAATTTATTGATAAGATGTAGTTCTAACTGACAAAAAGATATTGGAATGGAGTTAAACATATATTTTGTTATCTTCACGGAACAACCAAAATGAGGTTATTTTATTATGGATCAAATTCAAAATTGATTGGATGTGCAGATGCATGTTATCTTTCTGATCCCCACAAAGGGAGATCACAAATAATTTATCTATTTACCTATGAAGTTACTGCAATTTCTTGGAGATCTATTAAACAAATATTAGTGGCTACTTCATCAAATCATTTAGATATTATCGCGACACATGAAGCAAGTCGAGAATATATATGGATATATTCAACACATAAAGAATATATATGGATAAGATCAATTATCCAACACATAAAGAAAAAATATGGATTGCTAGCAATTAAAAATAGTCCCACTATATTGTTTGAAGATAACCATTCAACTTAGAGGAGACTATATTACAAGAGAGAAAACAAAATATATCTCACCAAAGTTTTTTATACTCATGAGCTTCAACAAAAGAGAGAAATTGACATCAAACAAATCAGGTCAAATGATAATTTAACATATTTATTTACAAAAAAATTACTAGCCCCAACTTTCAAGGAACTTGTCCAAAATATTGGAATGCATTATCTTAAAGATTTGTTATAAAACATTTATTTTTGAGGAGAAGTCAATGAAAATTGTACTCCTTTTCTTACGCTTAGGCCTTTTCTCATTCGATTTTTATTTGCAAGGTTTTAATGAGATAATTTGACATAGTTTTAATGAATCATGAAGTATTCATATATGAATCTTGAAGTATCTATATAAAATTCTCTATTGAATTTTAAAATACATGGTCATTCAAGAGGAAGTGTTATATATTCACATTTATGTGTATTGAATGTTCATAACTCTTGAGTTTAGTCTCTTGGATTTCCATAACTTTTCATTTTTCTCTCCTGTAAATAGACAACTTGTCTTGTATTCTTGACAAAATAGAAGAACTTATAATAAAAAAGAAAGTATTTTTTCTTGTCTTTCTTGATTATAAATTGATATATATGTTCTTTTATGTTAATTATTTATTCTTTTATAACCATATATGATATAATATACTGCATATATTTATTTACTATGGGGCTGGGCCTTAGTAGCAGTTGGATTGGCTGGTAGTCTCGTGTCTCTTAGGCCCTTTCTTGCACTGCATTGCAAAGCGCATACGAACCTTGGCTCACCCGCCCACCAAGACATGATTGTGAGTTTGTGATTTCCGAGCAGTCCGCGTCTCGATTCTTGAATACTGTAGCGCTCGCAGCCGCAGAGGGACGGAGGGGGAGAGAGAGCTCCGCTTATTGGTGCCTGTACCTGGACGCCAGTGGTTATTTTGCTTTCTTACAGCTCTGGCAGGTAGTCTCTCTCCATTTCTATATGCACTTCCCAGGCATTTTCTTATAAGATTCACGCACCAATTTTCTCCTTCCGATTTTAGGATTTGTTCTTCTTTTATCAAATGATTTTGAAACTAGCAGAGAAAATTGATCCTTCAACTGCACAATTAAAAATTTTCATTTCTGCATTTCTATTAAATCTAACAACCAAGACTAAGCAAAGAGGAATGGATTTTTTTTGACAGGTTATTAATAATATTGCATGTATGTTGAAATTTCATCGCTGCTAATTGAACCAAAATGAGCAATAGCTCTCGGGAGGATTCTCCAGACTGGCTCCGCTCTTTCCAGGTCTGTTCTTTTCCTTTTTTCTTTTCTTGTAATGTTTCCTATCCTGGGCACTGACCAATTAAAACATTGCTTGACAGACCCCAGCTCTGACATTGTCCTCTGATTCAGCCGCTTCTCCCAAGGCCAGTCCTTATAGTGACGATACAGTTCATTCTCAATCGTCAAAGGAAGGAAACGATCTTGTTGGTCCAATTACTGCTGTTGCTTCATCAAATAAGACTTCCAAACCAAAAGGGGGAGCTAAGAAGAAGAAAAGAAAAGGTGATTTTCTTTGCTATTTGTGTTGGTCAAATGGTATTAGTTTGTGCTTGAATGGCAGCTACATTACCACTACTTGTAAGCCTTGTCTTTGGTGGTTTTTTTTTAACATTTTGTTTTGAAAAAATAAGATTCATGTAGTCTTGGTTTTCAAGTGATGTACTTTGTTTTTCTTAAAATGATTTAGGGGATGGCGATGATGGACAAGATGTTGAGGATGGCACGTTTGCAAAGCATACTAAAGAATCTCATGTAAGAACATCTATACCAACACTTCTTTTGTGTTCAGATGAGTTTAGTGCCAATAGTTCATGATTGATTGGTACAGTAAGGTAGGGAGTATAAACCATAGTCTGTTTCGGGACTTGAAAGAGTTTGTGGGAGAATTTCGTCCAAGGCTGAATATCAAAATAAACATGTTGCTTCTGCTGGCTATACATGGCTCCTATAGTGAAGTAATACTATTGTTTAAAAGGTTATATGCTAATGAAGACTTTTGTGTATTGTCAAAAGTTGATGTTTGATAATGCTGTGGCTGACTTTAAAGAGCAAACCGAGGGAAGTTTGTCTTTAATCTTCTGCTAAAAGCTGTAAGTGTTTCAAAGAGTGACATCCTTCTTGGTATCATAGGTGAATGAATCTGGTGGATGGCACGCCACCTCCCCTGCACTTGATTGTCCTCTTCTATGCACATTCTGGTGCAGCGAACTTTGATGTCAATATCTAATTTCTAACCATTCATTGCTCTAACAAGTCAACTAATTTTAGATTTTCTTTCTTCAACTATTGGCGTGGAATGTTTCTTTACCAGGAATATCTAGCATGGATACTGGTTTTGAATGTTTTGTTCTGAGGTGTCTACCTTGCTATTTACATGGTTGATGTTCATGACAAATACAATGATGCTGACAGGCATCAAACCATTCAGTTTGGGCATTATCATCGGACTCTGAGTCCTGTCCTGATAATAGTCCTGCAAGGAATTCCAGAAAAAATAAAATTGAAGAGAGAGGAAACGATGAGGAACCAGTTCTGTTGCGCAGCAGAGAAGTGTCTCCTGTAAAAGAGGCCTCAAAAAGTAAATCTCCAAAGATTTCAAAAGGAGAGGGTCACACTCCAAAGAATGGGAAGATTGAAAATGATAACTTGCAAAGTAAAGGTACAAGGAGAAGATGGAAATTGTGGTGAATTTTATTTCTTTCCAAATTTCACACAAAGATCTCTCTTTCATATTCTTAAAATGTTCTTTATTGAAGCTACAGGGAACCATGGGGATGCAGAAATTACTGAGGAAGACACATCTGAGAAGCACATAAATGCTCATGTAAGAATTATGTGTAGCAGCTATTCTTTTTCCCCCTCTCCCATACTTCACCCAATTCACTTAGCAAGACAAGCATGCAGGTTTCTACATCAAGGATACCATTGGTACTCTCTGAGAAAGTCCAGCGTTCTAAGGTAGGAATCCAATTGTTCTTAAAAAAACACCTCTTGTTTCCTCTGCATTTACTATAAATATCATTTAACTTTCTCCTAGGTGCTGTCTTGGATGCTGCTATTAATAGACATAGTTCTCTTATATTGTTAGTTTTTTTTGTCTCAATCTTGTTTGATGATTCTGTGGCTCTCGCCATATAATATTTAAATCCATGTATATAAAGAATGATAGATAACTTTATGCATACATCCACATGCAGATCATTTATTAACTAAAAGCTTTATGATGCAGGCTCTTGTTGAGTGTGAAGGTGAATCCATCGATCTAAGTGGTGATATGGGGGCTGTTGGGCGAGTAGTGATTCCGGATACCCCATCTGGAAATTCTGAAATGTACCTAGATTTAAAAGGTATCTTTTGTTTTGTTATGATAATTTATGAGGTTACTGCATTTTCTTTTGGTATAATTTCTAATACTTCCCCATCTAATATAGCAAGAAGAGAGCTCAACTATTTGTTGATGCATATAAAAAATTATGCATTAGATTTTTAGTAATGAAAGGCCCTTTTTCCTTCAGAATCATCATGGACGATTTCTCAGATTTTGTGCTTACAACACAATCCACAGCAATCATGTTAATGTTGCTATAACTAAACTTTATTAGAAAGTAGCTCGAGCATTCTGCGGAGAGTGTCCCAACAAAAAGTTTGCTGTCTTCCCCACATTTTTCTTTACCATGACCTGGTGCCTTGTGTGTTTTTCTCTTCATTGGTGGCTCTCTTTTGAAACCACACTAAAAACCTTGTCCTTATCTGTTTTGTTATGCATTCCTCCATAGAGAGCTTGCTTCTGATTTACTTAACTTTGTTGTTTCAGGCACAATATACAGAACAACAATAGTTCCTTCCCGAACCTTTTGCGTTGTATGTCATGGACCTCAGCTTGAAATTTTTTATTCACATATTTAACACCCCCTGTAGTTTCTCTTTCTCACCCCAATTCTCAGTCTCATGATCCCCTTGAGCTCTGCTGTACATTTTTACTTTTTAAAGGCATGATTGCATGATATAACATTTTCTCTTCTGGTTCAGGTTAGCTTTGGTCAATCAGAGGCAAAGGTGTGGCAATTTCCTCTTCCATTTACTCATTCTTTGCAGCTCAGATAATGTTTTAGTATTTTTGATCTTGTGCTTGATCAGATAGAGGCTATTATGAATGACTTCATTCAGCTAAAAACACAGTCTAATGTTTATGAAGCTGAAACTATGGTTGAAGGTTAGGTTTTTCTCTCTATGGTTTCTTTATTGTAAATACTTTATCGAGAAATATCCCTTGAATAAAAGAACTCACTTTTGTAGTTAGCTAAAAATGACTTGTATGAGCAGGAACGCTCGAGGGTTTTTCTTTCGATTCTGAAGATGAGACTGACAAGATAACAAAGGCCACTGCACTTCAAACTGATCAGAATGAGGGTGTTGAAGAATTAGCCAATGGAAAAACTAAGAGAAAACCAGAGAAATCATCTGTATGTTTAAAATCTTCCAGTGCTTCAAAGTCATTACTCTTTCGTGAACTGCTAGAAACCATTCTTTTGCTTAGCTTTACAATATATTCCATCAATGCTTATTTATGGATGTTTGGATGCAGGGAGTGGCTCGAAAGAAAGGTAAGTCTGCAGTAGGAAAGCTGCAACCAGTGAAGAAAGTAAGAAAGAAGACCCAAGCATCGAAGAAAACCAAGACTAAAAAATAAGAGACTTGCGTGCAATATTTTTACCATATATATTGCATAAATCATGAACAATGACTATATATAACCTAGCTGATCAAGGTTGGTATAGAAATAGAAATCATGATTAGATTAGGTTTTTTACTTGCTGGAATTTAATCATTGTAGCTTATGAATCTTATTTTGAAGAAGGTTATTTTACATTTGTTTTTGCTTTTCATACCAAGAAATCGTTGTCTGCTTGCAACCTGCCAATTTGCCGCTTCTACAATAGAAACACCAATAAACTAATTCAACTTCATTCTGGCAAAAGGATTCTTTTCCATGAGAATGAAATAACACTTGGTGCCCTTCTACAATAGTTCAACTCTTCGTGCAGGATTAGTGAGGTTCTTCACCGTTCCAAACAATGAGGGGTGCCCTGTGGAATTACTTTATTCTGGCAAGGCGGATAAGATTCCATCTATGTTCATTAGGTTAAATAGAGGATGAAGAGAAGGAACATCAATGGAAGAGGTCGGAGAAAGTTTGAGGAGGACACCAGCTTCATTGTCTCCTCGTTACCAGGTTTGGGAATCACAGAAGCTGTGTCTACCCCATCAGGCGTCTCGATCCTGTGCCAGAGATTCATTCTTTATTTTAACACTAATGACGTTTATCTGAAGCGAAATAGAAAGACAGCCTTTCTTTTTTTAATTCAAGCTGAAGAAATCAATAACGAGGGAAAGGAGGCATACCGGTTGGCACTGGGGCAGAAAATGATGTCATAATCAGAAGCCTGGCATGTGAAAGTGCTGCTGCCATCATCAAAAGCGTAGCTATAAGCCCTTGGACAAGCTCGTTTGAAAATAGTTGAATAAAATGATGGTCGGCATGCAGTTGGGTTGGCGAACTCCCCGCCGCAACAGTACTGGTCCAGTCCAAAGGCCTCACAAGCACTTTTACAAGCAACCACACCATCTCCTCCACCACCACCGCCTACCACCTGAAGTTGTTACAATTTGTAATTCGTATTCTTGTTCATTATTTTTCTGAGTTACAGTGCTGGTAGATTTATACTTCTACCTTGGAACCTCATTACATGGGCGAAACAATAATATACATAACAGTAACCTCCACTTGTCTTCTACAACGGTAATGTGCATAAAAAATAAATACAACCCATCATGTACCCATCCTGATGTATATTCTTTACACTCCCCCTCAAGATGGAGCATATATATTTATCATGCCCATCTTGTCAATAGCATCATGAAATACCCTTCCTGAAA
Source organism: Salix exigua (assembly GCA_032356905.1). Taxonomy (NCBI): domain Eukaryota; kingdom Viridiplantae; phylum Streptophyta; class Magnoliopsida; order Malpighiales; family Salicaceae; genus Salix; species Salix exigua. The sequence continues at coordinate 180,050 of CM063599.1, forward strand.
CTGCCTTTGTAAGGATATCAGCTAACTGATCTTCAGACCGTACAAAAGGAAATTGTATAATTTTCCTATCAAGATTCTCCTTTATGAAGTGTCGGTCTACTTCAACATGTTTGGTTCGGTCATGTTGTACTGGATTGTGAGCAATCTCAATAGCCGCTCTATTATCACAGTGCAGTTTCATAGACGTCCCATAATCTATTCCCAAATCCTGTAACACATGTTTTATCCATAATAATTCACACACACCATGAGCCATACCTCGGAATTCTGCTTCTGCACTTGATCTAGCGACTACTTTCTGTTTTTTACTTCTCCAAGTAACCAGATTGCCTTCTACAAACATGAAGTAACCTGATGTCGATCTTCTATCTGTCTGGTTTCCTGCCCAATCCGAGTCTGTAAAACCTTCAATTGTGTGAGTCTCCTTTTTGGAAAACAATAGGCCTCTTCCTGGTGCACTCTTCAGATACCTTAAAATCCGATATCTCGCTTTCATATGTTCTTCTCCTGAGTGCGTGCATGAGCGGCTAACCACACTCACTTGCATAGGCTATGTCTGGCCTTGTATGTGATAGATATATCAACTTCCCAACTAATCTTTGATAACATCCTTTGTCTGCTGGCGTATGGTTCTTCGTTTCTCCTAACTTGTGATTCATTTCCATTGGTGTATCAATTGGTTTACATGCAAGCATTCCAGTTTCTTTCAACAAGTCTAACACATACTTTCGTTGTGATAGACATATCCCGGTTTTTGACCTTGAGACTTCAATCCCTAAGAAATACTTCAATTGTCCGAGATCCTTCATTTCAAATTTTGAGGCTAAAAATTGTTGAAGTGCTTTTCTTTCTTCTGGGTCATCTCTGTTATAACCATATCATCTACATACACAATTAATGTTGTAACCCTTCCTTCTTTGTGTTTTATAAACAGTGTATGGTCCGAGTTGCTTTGCTTATACCCAAAATCCTTCATTGTAGATGAGAATCTTCCAAACCATGCTCGGGGTGACTGTTTTAAACCATATAATGTCTTTTTTAATTTACAGACTTTATTTCTACTCGAGGGACTCTGTTTAGTTCCAGGTGGCTGATCCATGTAGACTTCTTCTTCAAGGTCCCCATTTAGGAAAGCATTCTTGACATCAAATTGCTGGAGTCCCCAGTCTCGATTAACTGCTAAGGATATGAGGATGCGGATAATATTGATTTTTGCAACTGGAACAAATGTTTCTTGATAATCCACCCCATATTTCTGCGTATACCCTTTCGCAACTAGTCTTGCTTTGTATCTGTTAATACTGCCATCCGCATTGAGTTTTACCGTGAACACCCATCTACACCCAACGGTCTTCTTCCCTTCTGGTAGTGGACATATCTCCCAAGTGTTATTCCTCTGGAGTGCCTCAATTTCTTCATTTATTGCCTTTGTTCATTTTGGATCTGCTAGTACATCCTGTATATTGCTAGGAATAGATACAGTAGATAATTGATTAACAGATAAAGCATACGATTTAGACAACCTATGGGGAGACACATAATTGCTGATAGGGTATTTAGTTTTGGTATTTAGATCAGGTTCATATTGTCTTTTTGGAATTCCCCTATTTGATCTCTGTGGATATTTGTGTGTTATATTTTCTACAGGGGCAGGAATTTCATTAGCTTCATCAATTATGTGGTTTGGATTTACCTGAGGACAAATATTCTGAGTTGATTCTTCGGCTAATGGTGTAGACATCTCTGGATACCGAGTGGGGTTGTTCTGATCTATGTAGATATCCAAATCATTGTTAAAGTCCAGACCTTGTTGTCGTTGTTGTATTTCTTCATTGAACTTGTCAAGGGCCCCTCCATTTTCCTCTAGTATGAATAGATCGTCGTCGTGCACTTCATTATGTCTCTCCCCCTGAAGGGACGACCCAGATGCTCCCCCTGAATAGTAAGGTTTCAATTCATGAAACGAGGTATCTAGGGTAACATGTAATTTCGGTTGCAGCGGATCATAACATCTATATCCCTTTTGAAATTCTGAGTAACCAATGAACACACACCTCTTTGCACACGGATCAAGTTTACTCCGTAGAACTTTTGGTATGTAGACATATACTGTGCATCCAAACACGCGGGGTTCAAGGTTTGGTAACTTAGGGACGGAGAGTAGAGATTCTATCTTTTGTTGAGGGGTCTGAAAATTGAGCACACTGGATGGAGTACGATTAATTAAATAGGCAGCTGATTTAACGGCTTCTCCCCAATAAAACGTAGGCATATTCATACCAAACAAGGATGCTCGAACGACTTCCATAAGCTACCGATTTTTCCGTTCAGCAAGTCCATTTTGTTGTGGAGTATAGGTGCAAGAAGTTTGATGTCTAATACCATGCTGATCCAGATATGTCCCAAGAATTTTATTCATAAATTCTGTACCATTGTCTGATTGAAGTGTACGAATTGACCGCTGATATTGACTTGTCACCATTTTATGAAATTCTTGAAAAGCTGTCTCGACATCATTCTTATTTTTCAGAAGAGAAATCCAAGTCATTCGAGTGCATTCATCAATAAACGTAACAAAATAGCGCGCACCGGAAAAAGATGGAATTTTTGCAGGCCCCCAAACATCTGAGTGAATAATTGCAAAAGGTTCGGAACTTTTACTCACACTTGGTAAATAAGGGATACGGTGGCTTTTGGCCAATTCACAAGTGTCACATTTAAAATCCGAACTACTTAAATCTGAAAACAAGTGCGGTCGTAATTTTTTCAGGTACCCAAATGATAGATGACCTAGCCTGCGATGCCATAACCAGATGAGTGCTTCTTTTTTATCTTTACTCGTAGCTTGATGTGCCTGACCGATCCTTAACCCCCCTTTCTCGGTTAATTCCAGATAATAAAGATGTCCTCGTCTAACACCATAGCCAAGAATCTTCCGGGTCAGAATGTCCTGAAAAACACAAAATAAAGGCCAAAAAATTACAGTACATGAAAGAGCAGATGTAATTTGGCTAACCGATAGGAGGTTGTATGCTAGGGACGGAACCACTAGAACTGTATCTAGGGTGAGTGATGTGGTCAGGGTTATAGACCCTTCGCCGGTAATAGGGGAAGGACTACCATTAGCCGTGTAAATAACTGACTTAGATGAGGGTTTAGGAAACTTTAAATTACCAGAATCTCTAGTCATGTGGTCGGATGCACCTGTGTCAATAATCCAAGTACTATTTTTAGCAATATCAGATAAGTCAGAATTTTTACCCATTATACCTGGATGGACAACATTTGCAGTTGGTTGTCGTGGCTCAACTTCCGTAATATTTGCCATGTTCTTTCCGAAATTTTTCCGAGGTTTTTTCTTAAAATCCCACCATTCCGGATACCCAATTATTTCATAACACCTCTGTTTCGAGTGACCCATTTCACCGCAATGGTTGCATATTAACCCACTATATTTTTTTGTAGTCGGGTTGAACACTGATTTGTCACTCCCCGGGTTGAATGATTTTTTTTCTCCCCCATATGTGTCTCTCGGGTAGGTGACCCGTCGTTCACCTTCACTTATCCAAATGCCACCTCTGCCCGTGCGCTCACCCTCATACCCGACATTTCCTTTCTCGATCTCTCGTTCACTTCTCCCTCCAGTTCTCCTGTCAAGTCCTCTCTCCCTCTCTGGTCTGAGACTCCGTGTGAGCATCACCGTGCTCTCGGTCAGCAAGTTAGAGTCACTCGGGTGTCTGCCATCCATGGCTAGCTTCTGGTGGTGCTCTCGCCGGACGCAGGCGTAGGCACCTTCAAGATCAAGCTTGGGTTCTTTGCGAAGGATCTCGCCTCGGATGTGTTCGAAGATGGGATCGAGTCCACTGAGAAAGATATGAAGTCGGAGTCTCGCCATGGCCGAGTGGAGGTGAATGACGCCGTCCACTGTTCCGGCCTGAGGAGTGGATCGACTGTCAATCTCCTGAAATATAGCCACCAGCTCGTTATAGTAAGTAGCTAGAGGTCGTCCACTTTGTTTTGTTGAAAAAGACTTCTGATTAAGCTCGAAAATGTAGGTCTCGTCGGCGCCGTCGTAGAATGTGCGAGCGACGGCGTCCCAAATCTCCTTTGCCGTGGGGAGCCGAATAAATCGTCGCATCAATGACGGGGACATGGACTCGATTAACCAGCTTCTCACACGATGATTTTCAGTAGTCCAAGATTCAAGTCTTGGATCTCCGGGAAGTGGTCTCTCTGTGTCTCCAGTGAGATACCCAGCTTTGTTGCGAGCCCCAATCCTCATCTCCATGAGTTGGGACCAGAGTGTGTAGCTTGTTTCATCCAGCATGATGCCTGTTGGAAAGGCAGAGTTGTCTTGATGAACAACTATGGGATTTGCCGAGGGAAAGGTAGGTTCCATATGTGTGATGAATTGGGAAGGTTCTGGAATTTGTTGTGCATTTTCTGTGTTTTCTTGTGACATGGCTGTATTTCGAGAATATTTGAATTTACGGTGTTGTGGTGTTGTGAGTGATGGTTTTCTGAGTTGTGAATGAAAGTGGTTTTACGGGTAATTTTTCAGGTAATCGTTGAGATGTTAAGATTGTGATTTCGGATGATTTTCAGGAGGTGTTTGCAGAATAATTTTGAAGTAATCTTCGAGTTTTTGGTTGGGTCTGTGGGATTGAAACTGTGAGATTTCGAGATTTCTGGATTTGTGATTTCGGGAGAATTGCCTTCGGAGAGGAAGAAATTACTTCGAAAAAATACTTTCGCTAAAAAAAAATTCGACCGGATCAGACTTGCTCTGATACCATGTTACAATTTGTAATTCGTATTCTTGTTCATTATTTTTCTGAGTTACAGTGCTGGTAGATTTATACTTCTACCTTGGAACCTCATTACATGGGCGAAACAATAATATACATAACAGTAACCTCCACTTGTCTTCTACAACGGTAATGTGCATAAAAAATAAATACAACCCATCATGTACCCATCCTGATGTATATTCTTTACAGAAGTTCCTTTGGGCAGCCTATTTGAAATTACAGACACGAAAAGTTGAAGCGATTAGATCATTGTCTTGCTGAGGAGCCCAAAATGCTAAGCGAAAATTAGTTGGGAGGTGCAAAACCTTACCCATGTTGACATCTGAAACGCAGCCAGTGGCTTTACATGCACCGTGAATCCCAACAGGTGCGGCAACAAGAGGCAAATTGTAGCCGTCTACGAGGCTGACATCATAGTAATCTTTGACATTGCCAGTGCCAAGGGTTATCTCAAAGAGCGACGCTGGTGGAGAAGCACCACTGCCTTGGCATTCCAGCCTCCCCCCGCAATCACCAGTTTGACAGGAGCCATTTCCAGAGTCGTCAAACGTGCATCCTGTCCTTGCCCATATCCGCCCTGACCACCCTGGGACACTTGAAATGCTCACACTCTGACCAGAATCCAAGCGGAATCCAGTACTTGCAAGTTGTGGGTTGCCTGCACCTGCAAGGGTACCGGGCCATATGGTATAGGGGCAGCTGTTTGTTATTGTAAAAGTGGATGAGTAGGAAAGAGGGATCAGGAAAGAAGTCAAAATCAGAGGGAAAAGCTGTGACGTAAAGGTTGTCGCAACTGGCATCATGCTTGTAGCTTTGTAAATGCAGCCTCAGGGTAACGGATAGCAGTGGGAATTGGGAAACATTTTGCTTGATAGCTAGGGCCAACCCCTAGATAATGTAGGGGAAGAATCTAGGTTGGAGAGGATTGATGAACACTGAAAGGTTACGTTGTATTGCTGAACACTCAGCCGCAATATCACTTTTCTGGGTTTGGTATTTCTTTCATCCTCATGGCCACATGTGGAAGCGATCCCTGCCTTCTGCAGTCTTACAGACAGATAATGCAGTCATGCTCCTGTCCCCTGTCCCCAGTCCCCACTCTTTCTCCCCTCAACGAAAGAAAAGGTTACGAGCTGCTTCTCTCTTCAAATGAAAGAAACATAATAAAAATTAACTGTTTGAAATGACATCACCATAATATAAGTGAGGGACTTGCCTAAAAGTCAACAGTTATTAACTCTCTCTTTTTTATCCATTAATTCTAAATTTTATAATTTATCTCAACTTGTATTCTATTAAGTTATTTCCGTCTTATAACTTGAATCGTGAGTTTTACAGGTTAACTATATTAACTCAAGCTTTTTTTATGGTTTGTTTTTTAAATTATTATTATTATTATTATTTTCATTTATTTAATAAAAAAAACTTTAAATACTATTTTTTATGTAGTAAAATATTAAAAAATGTTTTTTTAACCAAGTCTAAAAGTTATGTATTTTTAACATTCTTTTCTTTTCTTTACTTTATAAAGTTTATAAAATTCATTGGTACTGCTAAATTAAAAAATCATTTGAGTTGATATTTTTGAATTTTCAATATATTTTTTTACGACGTAAGAGTTGTAATATTTATATTCACCAGTACCATATTTAATATATGCCTAATATTCACTAACATCAAAGTTAAGAGTATTAACATTGGAATGAGAAATTAATCACACCTTACATATTCACTGACACTAGAGTTAAGAATATCATACATTTGTTCATATTATACTTACTAGCACTAGTTAAAAGTAATTTTAGTTGAATATTTACGTACGTCAAAACCATAAATATCATATTTTTTTTCATATAATACTTTTACCAATGCTTAAAGTTGGAAGTAATTTTGGTTGAATATTTACTGACATCAAAGACAGGGATATCATATATTTTTTCATATAATATTTACCAACATCAAAGTTGGAAGTATTTGTAGTTGATTATTTACTACCACTAGAGTTAGAAATATTATTATTGGACTATTGATAGCATAAAAAAAACCCTTGACAATAACATCTTCATCTTTGTGTAATGAGTCTCGTGCTATAAAATTTTTGTTGACTAGTTAAGATTTCTAATGATTATTATACTAGATGATGACTCTTACATCAAATTTTAGCGTGGTGTTTGATGTGGAACAAGTCATTGATCATTAATAATGATTTCTAGGCTATTTTATCTTAGTCAATTGCTTGATAAAGATCCAAAAATGGTTGACGATAGCCATAGCATGATCACAAAAACTCTATCACTCTTAGAAAGAGTGATAAAGCCAAAGAAGAGATTGAGGATTCTGAGCAGTTATCTTGAGATCTACTCTAAATAGACTAAATAGATGGACTAACATGTATTTTTATGGATTGTTTAGATAAGTCTAAGTGACAGTTTGAGAGTGTGTTTGCAGTTGCTTTTAAAAATATTTTTCGTTTAAACATGCATCAAAATGATGTTTTTTTATTTTTTAAAAATAATTTTTGACATGAACACATCAAAATTATCTAAAAACATCAAAAAAATTAATTTAAAATAAAAAATTTCATTTTTTTTTCAAAAGAACTTTTAAAAAGCTCTCCCAAACACCCCATAAGTCCAAGAGAAGACTTGGTGGCACCAAACTAGGATAATGACTTAGAATGAAAATAACTGAAGATCTGATTATTAGATCAGGCTCAAATTGTTTCAAGTGATTCTGTAGTTTTCCTATAGAAGGGGAAAAATGGTGTTATCATTCACTAAACCATTAGTTCTTCTGAAATTAGACCGCTTGGGCCAATTTTACTATTTTTCTAGGTTTTTTTTGGATTTATTATTTTATTTTTTTTTTATATATTAGGATTTAGGGTTTGGTATAAAATTAAGTAAAACTACTAACAAAAACTAATTTAGGAGTGGAAATCATTCTTCCCCTTCTCATATAATACTGTTAATTGAAATATTTTGTTCAAATTTTATATTTGAATATTGCATTTATTAGGTATCGAATTTTATAATTTATTTTAGGATAATAGCAAGGGTTACTAATTTTTTTTTTTGACCCTCCACGATTATTGATCTGACCCGCTGCGTTTCTAATATTGTCTAGCCCACAAATGCTTCCACGTAACTCCATGCCCTAGTGTTTCTGGTAGAAGCCCTCATGCATTGAATTATACGATTACGGTAATTTTTGAAAATAATTATTGTTTAAAAATATATTAGAATAATATTTTTTATTTTTTAAAATTATTTTTGACATCAACACATCAAAATGATCTAAAAACATTATTTTTTTTCAATTTAAAATAAAAAAAAATAATTTTTTTTAAATTTTTTTTCATAAACAAGAACATCCAAATTTGGCAAAAAGTGTTAATATTTGTATTGCCATTAGTAATATTCAACTGTTACCGACCAAACAGAATAACAATACTTTAAAACATTAATGGATTGAGTTTTCCTCAGCATGCAGGTAGGCCGTTCCAAGAATATTGATTACAGTCAGTGACTTCATTTCTTGGAAGTTTGAATCTCTATTTCCGGGTATTTCCCCCCTGACCGCGCCTGAAGATGATGATAAGATCTTGTTCGATGAAGTCCCTCCTTCCAAAGGGCAGAGCATGCATGAATACCATGATAGAAACATGAACGGCTGGTAATTTATACGATGCCTTTGTACCTCTGGATATAAAGATAAAATGCATTATAACTCATAGTATATGACAAGGTGGAAACATTGAATTGCATATGTACATACATACAAACATGATGTGGGCGCGCGTGCTAGGGTGCATAACAGCGTGTCTGCATATGCATGCAACCAATGACATACTAAGATAATCCACTGTTTCTGAAAAATGACATCATGGTGATTTTGACCACAAACAGGGAACAATCGGTGAATTAGGCAGAAGTATTCTCTCACCCATTTTGCACATGCATGTGTGCCTTTTTCTTTCTATTTAAATCCTATTTCAGCAAGTTTCAACTTCAGCTTCATGTTGCCAGCTTGAACTAGTATTTCTTCCTTAGACCGATCCACTCTCAAAACTGTTGCTTTCCTTCCTAGCGAAGAAACTTGCACCATATCACCAACCTCAGGAAACTCAGTCATTGCTGCTGCTAACATACTGAAGTTTAGACTTTTTGCTTAACATAAACAAAGAAAGAACAAGCTATTTCTAACAAGCAACAACTTCTGCATAAAGAAACTGTCTTTCAAACAAGTTTCAATAGAAACTTGTACTTTCAAGAGTTTAGAAAAATACCTGATGGTTGTTTATTAATTTTAACTGCTGAAGTGCCCGTACTTTCTGTAGGCCGTCCATTCTTAGCCTCTGCAGTAAACTGGCTTTCACTTGTTGACAATTGTTTTTGATCTGCTGTAGGATGGAAATTTTGTGTTGCATGTGCACGAAGCTGCCGCACTTTCTTGTAAAGGATAGAACGAGCCATTGCTATAGCCTCAGATATTTGCCGCATCTTGCGGTATCTCTGTTCAGTACCATGCTCCTTTATCTTCCTTCTGGCAAGCTTTAGTTTTTCATGAAGAGTTTTTGAGAGCCTAAAAATGAAAAAAAAAGATAGTAGATAGAGCACCCACAAGTTTACAATCGCTGCTCTTTATTGACATTGAGAACCGATACAATCAAGTGTTGAGCAACATTAAAAAAAGGTAAAGAGAACCCATCTTTCTATTGAAGAAATAATAGGGATGAAACAGAGAAAATGGTTAGGACATAATGATCTTTACTGAAAAACTGTATTCCTTTTACCTAAACGATAAGCAAGGAAAAAAGAAAAAGAATAAAACAGGTCAAAAGCAACTTGAAAAGAACAATATGCTTGTGGAAAAATAGCCCCTGAGCCTTTCTGATTTGGAAAGCATGCATAGTTCTTGCGTTACGTCTAATAACAAGGATTGGGGATTGAGTCATTGCTCTAAATGCAAAATATATTTAGCACGTGCAGATATGGACTGGGGATAACTTTGTTCATTTTTTGTCCAGAAGATACAGATAACATACGAGGATAGATAATTATTAGTGAATCACACACAAAAGGGGCAACAATTTCCTCCATTTACGATATAAGAATTTATCTGACATGAACTGGTCATAGAGATACCCCAGTTTAAAACAAACTGTATGAGCAGGTTGATGGCCAGAGTTTTCGATATTGCCTATTATTATTTGGATGATTTATATTCCAGATGTTACATAATGCACATCCCAGTTGAAATTATGAAGACCAATTTTCTATGTAGTCTTTAAGCTATAGATTCTCACATCAGATGATTCCGCGCCTCGTGCAAAAGCTCTCGATTATCTTGCTTGAACCTTTCCATATCAATTATGACCTGAAAGATATTCTAAAGATTACAGTACTTGACAGCTTGAAAATTACAATGAAGGAACAAGTTTTAATCTTCCAGTAATTTGCTTGCATGTTGGAGAATGGAGATGACAAAAAGTCCCAATCGAGATATTCAGAAATCCATAGTTTAAACAGTAAACTTAAAACAAAGAAAAATCAGTTCTGGGGTCCAAACCCCTCAGTTGGAGCTTTGATTAATCAATGGCTTTGTGGTCGTTTGATGGACTGCCCCTTTCTAGTTGCTGGTGAAAAGTTAAAAAAGTGTGGTAAAATTTCATGTCTAGTCAATTCAATAAAATGATTTTTCATTTCTGCATGAAACAAAATGTCTTTTCTAAATAAAGTAGGCAATTTAAGTTTCCTATAGCTGCGATTAAACTGAGTGGTTATTATCCAATAAATTCGTAACCATACTTTTTTTTTTGAGTAAGAAGCAGATAATGCACAAGTTTTTCTTTGGATTTTATTGCAGTCGAGTAAAAAAACAATGGTAATTGTTACCAAGAGAGGTCGAAAATCATACAGATGACAAGATGTTCATGATTTCAATGTATAACCAAGAATAAACCTTGAATGGGATAAGTCCACGCTACCTCATTAATCTCTGCTCTAGCAGCACCATGAAGTTCTCGGGCATTAGAAATAACTACACTGGGGAGTCCCAATTTTTCGGATATATTAATTGCATTTGAACGACCTATAGGAAAAACAGCTGCTGTTATCTTATGAAGTATAGTAACTGATACAAAGAACAATCATGACCAGCAGAAAGAGCAGACTAACTCACTTTTAAGTACAAGGGAAGTGCATGTTTAAATCGAAGAGCTTTGGTAACCACGCAAATTTTTAAACGCTCCTACTTCTCAAATGTATAAATTTCTTGTCAAAGCCCATAGGTCTAAAATTGATATCCACACCCCATATCAAATGAAAGCTCCATAGTCTTGCACTGACTGATGAGAGATGTTTTTGAAATGGATAAAGGGCCTTACCCTGTGCTATTCTATTAGTTTGAGATTAAAAGTCACTTCCCTATTTGTCATAAACCTTTGCTTAGGAAAGTGGCAAAAAAGTTACGAAATTTTGATTTCCCTGTCCTCTACTTTAATTAAATACCATGTCAGTGACATCCAAAAGTGACAGAATAAATAACAAAAGGAGAGATAAAGTTTACAAACACTATAAATCAAACTACAAGCAATCCTCACATCCAATAAAAAATTACTTAGTTATGCACCCAAGAGGAAAACCTGGTACTCCCCAGAGAATCTTGTAAGTCGGCTTTAAGTTCACTTCATCAAACTCCATACAAGCATTTTCAAAGGCATCGTTACTGACAAAGAAGAAACTTTAACACATAAAATTGAGAACATGGAGCTGGCAACAGAGTGTTACCTACACAATGCAATGCAAGAGCCAGATAACAATGCAACACCTGGGTTCAACTAAACATGAACCAGAACGGATATTGAGTAATTATGATGAATTTCTCATTGATAAGGAAGTATGAAGTGCAGATATGCAGCATCCTTCATGCAACCATCACATCTTTACTTGATTTGCGAAATACCTGTACTTCAGGGACTTAAGTTCACCATGATGTGTTGTAGCTATTGTCAGTAAGGCACCACTATCAGCAAAAGATTCCAGCAATGACATCCCCAATGCAGCTCCTTCAAGCGGATTTGTCCCTGCACCAACCTATTTATGCAATAGATATCCATTATATGTTACCTACTATAAATTTATTTGCCAAGTCTCAGTAACTACTAGTTAAATATCAATGAAGTAAAACACAATCATAGACTCACTTCATCTAGTAGCACCAATGACTGACTTGTGGATTGAGATCGAATGTCCTGCATGATGAATCTGTTAAACTCCATGGAAATTCTCTCATCTGGAAGATGAAAAATGATATAAAAGAAGATACTGGGCATGGTAAAAAATTATATAGCAGAGATCTCTTTAACACTCCATAATCCTTGATTTGGAAGAGCTGCTACTCTCATTAGTAAAGAGAAGATATCATATTGAAGAGTGTCTGTTAGTAGAAACTCCAAGGTTTATCATTCAACACACAATCTCATTAACAATATGCAATCAATTTGAAAAGCTTCTGGATGACTGATAATATGCAAGATACTGGAAATTGCATTAAGAAAGGTGTCTATTCAAAGTAAGAAACATTGTAAGCAATTTATAGTGCTCTAGCCTGCATATCCATGATTAAAAAAACAAAAACAAATCAACAGAAACTAACAAAAAAGAAATTTGGAAAGCATATCATCCTTACACCTATCTGTTTCAAGTGGCCAGAGAAGGTAGATAGAGATTGAGACAAGGACTGTTCATCACCAATATCAGCAAAAACAGAATCAAACCAAGGAATTTCTACAGAGTCAGATGACAAAACATGAAGACCTGCAGTTTCAAACAAGAAGGTTATGTAAGAGAAATAAATGGTCAAGAGTAAAACATCTGATGCAATGTCAAATTCTTCCAAGGCTAGGCTTTTTTTTTTTTCAGCATGAGCCATGGACATAGAATGCATGAAATTTCTACTCTGATTATTAGCATACATCCAGAAACTGGTACGTGGCTAAAAATTTCATCGTTCTTCTACCTTCCCATATATTATGCCCTGAGGGATTACTTATGCTCTTTACCCTTATGGGCAATACATTTTGAATTGTATAAAGCGAGATCTTTAAGAACCTAAATCAAATAGTGAAATAAATAAGAAATTTGCAGTTTACAAATCACATTGGAGGAAAAGATTCAATGTCAGATGAACAGTCTCATGAAAAAAAGAGAGATGTAGAGTCAACCTGATTTTGCCATCATAGAAGCCAATCCAACTGTCTTTAGGCAAATGGTTTTGCCCCCAGTATTTGGACCAGTTATAGTCAGGACTCTTGTTTTATGGGAGATAAAAAAATCAACTGGAACTGGGCGAGCTTGTTCCAAAGCAGAAACCTGACAATCAATAGTAAGTTTGCCTTAAAAATAGAAACTGTAATTGTTCTTTAAGAAATACATTTAAACACTTTTGAGTTTCATTAGAAAATGAAAGTACAGCGAACCGATGATTTTAACATTCAATCAATGAAATTACACGGTTACATCCATTCTAAAGATCAAAATCTAAATATGGCTCTACTTTCCACATCCACCCATTATCTACTTCCAGTTTTCTCTTGAAAAATGAAAAAAATACAAGCCTTTAGAATGATTCAAATATTAACCCTATATATTCATGCACCTATGTGGAAGATGTCCATTCCAGGGGGAAAAGAGAGAGAGAACACTCTCATCTTGCTGAACTTTCTTTTACTGGGATGAAAAAGAACATAAATGTTGCTCATTTTCCCAGTATAACTTACATCAGTAGCATTACTGGCTTCCTTTTTTGCTTTCTGCAAATTTTGTCTATGTTGCTGGAGTATCAAAGGATGATAGGCTTTAGGCATGTACAATAGCCATTCTCTCTCTTTGGGAAATGATGCCATCGAAGTTTCATTTTCTGACAAATATGTTTCAGTGGAGAAAGACTCATCCAGTTCTTCTGAAAGATACAAACTGGGAGAAGCTCCTCTGAAAGAAAGACTATAAGTTGCCCGGGCATTGATCTACATGTTGAGAACCACATCAGAAACAAATGTATAATAATTTACCAACAATAAGTGTTTAATTAAACATGTACAAGGGAATTGAAATTTGAAAACAAAAAATAGAATTTTAGTATCAATGTATTTAAAGGCCAGGACAGCTTTCAGACTTGCATGCGCAACCGTGTTCTTCTAGTATTTGTTCTCCAAAGGTAACAGAAGTTAGAATCCTTGGTTATATAATCATTTTATACTATTTGCAGCCATAATTGTGACCATAGTACAATTCATAGAGAATACTCCTGCTCAATTCCTTTAGCACCTTTAAGAAATATTAAAGCAATTACATCATCGAAACTAAACAACGTTGCAACTACACAAACTCAGCTTTCTGATTATCATCACCAACTCTTATCTCTTACTACTAAGGTTCCATAATTAACGCATCATTTGGAAGATAGGGACAGGTAAATATGCAAGAGTGATTCTACTGAAAAACATTAATGGACTCTCTGTGTATATGTTAGTGAGAGAGAGAGAGACATATGGGTTGGGCACTTACCACGTCCAGTTGAATTACACTGTCTGATACTTTTTCAATGTCATCAAGATCCCTTTTCATCTGCATAGGTTGCAAATTAAAACAAGATGATAGAAGGAATGATATGGATAATGGATAATGGATAAAAACATCACCAGATAAAGCACCTTTTCTGTTAACATCAAAAGCACATCTGCCTCTGCCTTTGCAACTGATGCTCTTGCTTGTTGCAGCTCATCATTTAAAGGAGCTGCTGCGAGTGGCTCTATAATTCTTCCAGTTCCTGAATCACTACAGCAGTAAATTACCCTTCAGGGATAACATATAAAGTGCTAAGCTCTTGTAAATGAAAATCTCATTGATATAAAGGAATATTTACTTCAGCAACAGGGTTTTAAAGCTAACATTTACCAACTTTATTTTGTTGCATCATATTTTATTGAGCAGAAGTTGTTCTATAGATTCACTAAGAGCTTATGTAACAGATATATCACTGTAGATTTGTCATTTATATTTCTTATGCTACCAAATAACTGATCCAGAATCAACCCGCAAAGTTTCCACAACTAATGGGCTCAGAGTTGCATGATATAATTTATTCAGTGTAAAAAGTGAGAAAAAGAGTTCCTGATGAGTGTTTTCTGCATGATTGATGGCTTACATTGGCTTGGAGAGCAGAAAGGTTAGCTCTTCATAGTCGTGTTAGGTTTTAGTAGACATGATTTTGATCCACCGTGTTGTGACTAAAGAACAATGCAACTTCAATCATGGTACTATTATGGTGATAAATGAGTTAAATTTTCTGTGGAGTAAGAACTGTTTTCCTTTAGTGCGTGCAGAGTGCATGCGTGTGTGAGAAAGAGAGAAGGCATGCATTTGTTCAGCATTAAAAGTAAGCATCATGTACTTTATATGTAAATTGAAAACCAAATGCCAAGAAACTAATCACACTCACCTGGACAACAAAAGGCCCTTAAAACTTGTCAGCTGACCAGTCCCTGAGTTTATACACCATCTGCCATCAACGTTACTCACTTCCTAAACCAAAAAACAGTTACCACAACTAGAATAGAAAAAATAAAAAAGACAGTCAACGTAAAATTATCACTCATCTTACCAGAAAAGATGTCTCTTTCATTTCATTCCTAATCAGGCTGTCAATTAACTGAGACAGCTGAAAAAAGAAAGTGATAGAAGGGTTCAAAATGAAGTATCAAGGACGAATATCATTAAAATGAGTTTTGAATAGGAGTGTATACGAGGAAATTATATTTAGCTACCACTATGACACCTGAAAATCCATCGAGAAGGGAAATTAGTGACTCAAATTTTTAGTAGAGCACATTTATCAGATTAAAATAATAACAACAAAAACTTCGGTAGCATGCAGAAGAGAGTTTGCACCATCATATAGTAATGGCATCCAGAAATCAGCACCCTAACCAAAGGTCACCCAACCCTCTACTAGATTTGTTTTTCCCAGGAAAAGGTTGATATGCTCAATAAAAGGAGAGCATCCCTATCCTCCAGTAAATTTCACTGGCAAAACAAAGTCAGTCCGTTTGAAGGCCTGACTTTTAACTTAAAAGGGTGGGTATTATTAGTAACTAAACATAGCTTCATCCAACATTTCAAGTTACATAACATTACTCCATCCCATCTTTGCTTCTTACAAAAAATCTAAAAGAAATGTAACAGTAGCAGCAAAAAGCATTTAGTAAGCAAGATGGGTTTCGCTAGACATTCTTAAATCACAAATCGGAGGCGTAACTAGAAATTTCTACTAAACGAATTCAATTATGAGAAAAAAAAGGCCAAGACATATTCTTTTCTTACCTTTTTCTCAAGCAGCTGAACCTGATCACGCGCTCGTTTCAAAGCAGAACTCTGAGACAAAACAGAAAGCCAAAATTAAATTCAGATATTAAACAAGAAGAGAGTGAAAGTAAACTATATAAGTAAATGAAGGAAGAAACATACCGCAGAGTCTCTGACAGAGCCATCTTCATCTATAACTTGTTTTATCACTCTGACTAATGATATATTGATAACCATTTCCATTATCTACGAGAGAATAAAAGAAAACAGAAATAATATCTCCATGCAATTAGACAACGTAAAATTAGAGCTTTTTTCGAATGAATTAACGTGTATACTAAGAACCAACCAGTTGCGAGAGAGGCATAAAACGATTGTGCCAATCAGCATCTTCTTTGATTGCAGCTTTGAGATTGAGCTGCAAGAAATAGGCAGACTCCAGGATAGCAGCAACAGCCATTGCTTCATTTGCTTTGATGGGTGACCCCCATCTAGCATTTCGGAGACCAGATTTTACCTGTACATTTTTTAGTCAAAGAAACAGAAAAAATCAAACACTTGGCGAGCAATTTAAAATTCAAAAACACGAAAAGAAGCAGAAGAGGTGAGTAACTAAGAGAAGATTAATGGAGGAGAAGTCTAAGCGGCAAGCGCCATGGTTGTGCATCTGGACAGCGGCGTTGGTTTCTTTCAAGAGGATCAAGCTGTGTTGGTAGGTGTGATTGAGGGACCATAATTGCTCCTTACAGGCTTCACGGCCTAAGGAAGTAGTGGCGAAGGAAGAAACCAAGTCGCAGAGCTTATCCCATTCCAATACTCTTAGACTTGAATATCGAGCGTCATTATCAGATTTCTTCTGATTGTCGTCGTCTGGTGCTGTTACAATTGACGGAAACGGGGAGGAGGTGGAAGAGAAGGAGCAAGAATTATTGCGCAATCTATGACTAGGTCTACGAGTGATATTGATAGTTAGTGGGAAATCAGAAGCAGCGCCGGCAGCCGTGCTCTGACAAAAAAATATTAATCTAGTAGTAGTAGTAAGTGAGGTTATCCAGTTGCTTCCGAGTACCACACCAGCAGAGGCAGTGGCAGTGGCGGAGAACATTCTCATGACGACCGCTCTACTGTGTGTGTGTCACGAGCAGGAAAACCAAAATATAATTTCTTCGCTCTCTGCATTGCTGCAATATTCTCCACCACAGGTCCTCTCTGATTTACAACCTATGGATTCATTAAAAATTAAAAAAAAAATATTATTGTTACTTGTAAATATATTAAAATAATACATATTTTTAATTTTTTGAAATCTATTTATAATATTGATACATTAAAATAATTTCAAAAATAAAAATAATAATTAAATAGTTTTTTATTCTACAAAAAAACATAATCACACCGCAGTCCCAAATAACACCTGAAAATGAGAATAGAGGGAAGGAGCAGCCAATAAATCTTCAAGGACACGGGGGCTTAATTAAATCCTCTGGTTCAAAAATCAGCTGACTAATCAATGCCAATCCATCTTTCCAATTACTCATGAGGTTTAGATTTCTTTATTTTAAAAAATAACGTTTTTGAGTTTCAATAAAATAAAATAATATTTATTTTATATTTTATTTTTGGTATTATCACATTAGAATTACTATAAAAACACCTAAAAATATCAATATAATGTTTTAAAATAAAAAAAACATAAGCTATCAGAATATGAAAAGGTTTTTCAATTATTATATAACGTTAAAAGGCAGTAAACCTTCTATTCTCTTTCTCGTTTTTTCCCAGTCCCAATTTATGAATCCATTTAAATATAATTATCATATATTTTCACTCACTTTTCCTTCCTTAACATTGTTATTAATTGATCATGTTTGGATACATTTGAAGAGTATTAATTTACGTGTTGTTTCTCGTTTTGATTTCGAGTTAAAACTGGATTTTGATGTCAACGTGCTTAAACAAATTGAATCGTTGACATGTATTTTAATTTTATGAAAACGAGCTCAAAGTGTTGGGATTTATAAGGATTTGAATGAAATAGAAAACAAAACAAGGAGAGAAGATAGAACAAAATATGGGGTGTCCCTTGGGTGGCTCGTAGCAAGACCGCTGTCATCGAATGAGATTGAGAATAGTTCCGAAGGACTTGCCGGCCCCGCCGGCTGGCTTTTGTAACCTCCCATCAGAAAAGATGGCACCATTTTTCTCTTGGGCGTACGTATAAGCTTTTAATTTAAACCAAAATAACCTGTATTATAATCACAAATAAGTTGAAATAGAATAGAGTATCAAAGAAGAAGAAGAAGAAAAGTATGGTATATTCATTTACACACGAGGAAGTTGACTGTGGCTGCAGATTCCAAATACCGAGAACAAGATTATCCACTAAAATCATGTGTCTTGATTCTGTGGGATCCTTGACTATATTTTACAGGGTGCCGATTCTGGCATCTACCTTTTCACTGTCCCTGCCAGAAGTCCAAACTGTGCTTGCAGTCTATCATCTTGTTTGAAGTCGTACTTTGCTGCCTAGCTGTGTGGAAGTGGGAAAACAAATCATCCACGCAAACGTATTTCCCTTTTATTAATTTCAGCTATACACGTTGAATTCTTGTCAGTTTCCAGCTAGTTTTAATATTTATTTTTTTATTTGAATTATATTTCTTTCCTAGCGAGGAGTTATATATGCCCCCATCGATCTCACCCCCACCCTCCCTAGGATTAATGTAAAGAAAACCGACCTTTCGATTTACCTATTAGATATTTTTATTGTCTATTCCACCAATTTGTGTCCTTTGTGCCTAAATTGCCAAATTCAATTCATAATATTATAGGCCAAGTATTATCCAGTGACATGAAAGACTACACCATCAATCTCAATACATTAACAAACTCATTTTGTAAAATAAATAAATGGGATGGATGGATGAGAATGCCAATCCTAACTGGGGGCCTGCAGATTCTGTGACGAATCTGATATCGTGATTCTACTTGTCTTGCTAGCCGAAGAACTGGAAGGCTATAAGAAGGCTATAAGCCCAAGTGTCCATAAATTCAACCCATCTTTCTTCATCCTCATCTCAAATCTCTCATCTCCACTTCAGATCAACAACTCCGAAACCTCTCTCTCTTTCCAAACCCAGGAAACAAACAATCAACACAATCCTGGCCAGACATGGGTTTCGAAGGAGATGAGGAATCAGCTGCCAATCAAGTTTCAATCAAATCAAGATTCAGGTACAACTCACCATTGGTCCAAGTCACCCTCATAGGACTCGTCTGCTTCTGTTGTCCTGGCATGTTCAATGCTCTCTCTGGTATGGGAGGTGGTGGCCAGGTGAATCCAACTGCCGCCAACAATGCTAACACCGCCCTTTACACCACCTTTGCCATCTTTGGCATTCTCGGTGGTGGTATTTACAACATTCTTGGTCCTCGCTTGACCTTAGCTGCTGGCTGCAGCACTTATGTGCTGTATGCAGGTTCTTTTCTTTATTACAATCACAAGCAGCACCAGTCTTTCGCTATTGTTGCTGGTGCCGTTCTTGGCATCGGTGCTGGTTTCTTATGGGCTGGAGAAGGGGCAATCATGACCTCTTATCCTCCCCCACGTCGTAAGGGGACTTATATTTCTCTGTTTTGGAGCATATTCAACATGGGAGGTGTTATTGGTGGACTGATTCCTTTCATTCTCAATTACAATCGGGGGGAGGCTGCTTCTGTTAATGATGGGACTTATATTGGATTCATGTGTTTTATGATGGCGGGGACTCTTCTTTCCTTGGCCATCTTGCCGCCGAGCAAAGTGGTTCGCGATGATGGCACACGTTGCACACACATTAAGTACTCCAAGGTTTCTACAGAGGCTGTGGAGATTGGTAAGCTGTTCTTCAATTGGAAGATGCTTCTTATTGCCCCTGCTGCTTGGGCTAGCAACTTTTTTTACAGTTACCAGTTCAATAATGTGAATGGGGTGCTCTTTAATTTGAGGACAAGGGGATTGAACAATGTGTTCTATTGGGGTGCCCAGATGGTGGGTTCTATTGGGATTGGATACATATTGGATTTCAGCTTCCAGAGTAGGAGGAAAAGGGGATTTGTTGGGATTGGAATTGTTGCTGTGCTTGGGACTGCTATCTGGGCAGGAGGACTTGCGAAGCAGGTAGGATACAAACACAATGATCTACCAACCAAGTTGGATTTCAAGGACTCCGGTTCCGATTTCGCAGGGCCTTTCGTTTTGTATTTCAGTTATGGGCTGCTAGATGCTATGTTCCAAAGCATGGTCTACTGGGTGATTGGGGCCTTGGCTGATGACTCTGAGATTCTTAGCAGGTAATTTTTTATGAATCTTGGAAGGGTTTGTGTATCTTGTGGATCATATGCTAAACCATGTTATTTGCATGTAATTGCAGATATGTTGGATTTTACAAGGGAGTGCAGAGTGCAGGAGCTGCAGTTGCTTGGCAAGTGGATGCACACAAAGTTCCATTACTGACCCAGTTGATTGTGAATTGGTCACTCACCACAGTGAGTTACCCATTGCTTGCAATCCTAGTCATGCTTGCCGTCAAGGACGATCAGAAGGGAGAAGAACCATCAATTAACCCTGCATCTATGGATAACAATAGCAAGCCAGTTTAATCCAAAATATTATGTCTTGTGCGTTTTTCTCCGATTCTTAAAGCTAATTTCCTTGCACGTTGTTGTTCTTAATAAGCGGAGCAGAATTGTTTGCTGGAATGGTATAATCGAGAAGGGAGAAAAAATAGCTTTCTTTGTCAGACATGAAATTTCCCCTGATCATGAATGACGTCTTCAGACTTTCGTGACTGTGGCACTCACTTCTTGCTCTTGCATTAATGTTTGAACATGAATGGCGTTAAGTTGTTTTTCACTACAGCATGGAAGAAACCTTCTTATGAACACCACATGTCCTATAGATTGAGATGCAGTTCTTAGTCTCCACATGTCCTGTATCATAATGTCGTTGTCCCAGAATTGGAAGATATTGTTTGTCCGTCAGCAAGTTCAACATGGTACCACCTTGAGAAGGCCATTAGATCAGATAGATTTAGGGATGATGACTTGGCCTGTAAAATACACATCACCGGCCTAAATACATAACTGGTGGTGGGGAGCTTGCTCTGATGGGCGAGTCTGACCCGTGAGGCATGGATATGCCACAACTAATTAAGGATATGCTTCATACAAATTATGTGATTTCAGGATTTATATTTACTACTTTTTTTCTCATCAAAGCTATATGATCTTTGTTTTTGGTTGTCTTTAACTTCCGCTGCATCAATTTGATTATAAAAAACAGAACGAATACTGTAAAGAAAGGAAGCATCTATTTTCATCTTTTCAATAGTTATTCAGAGGAGGCAAAAAACCGAGGCTCAAGAAATCAAGTCAGTTTGTTGTAAATGTCTGTCAAATATCTGCTGTTGTTTGCTATGTCTTTGTTGCTGTAGCCATGGGATGGGTACTTCAATTTTCCTGCATCCTACTATTCATATTTCAGATATCTGGATCATTAGGTCAGCTAACACCACAGAAGATGGAAGAAAAAATGTGCCTATTTGGACTTCATGACAAACATATATTGTAGTAGCTATATTTTCAGCTTTACAAGATTGCATTAACACAATTTCGAAACTTAAAAGATTGCATTACAAATAAAGAGCTTCAAGTCAAATATTTAAAGACACAATATCAAGTCGCAGATATTTTCACAAAATCATTCAAATATGATGTATTTATCAAGATGAGAGATATGTTGGGAGTTATAGAGAAATCAAATTTAAGGGGGAATGTTGAAAGTAAATTGAACATTCCTCAATTCAAATATATAAGCATGTTGTAAAGCAATATGATCAAATAAATAAGCATGCAATTCAATATTATTATGTAAAATAAAAAAAGAGAGTAAAGGTGAGAGCTTATAGAGAAATACTCGATAAAAGTATACATTCCTCTCAATTTAATTTCTTCTTGATTGCATTACTTTTTTTTATCTTCTACCACACCCATCTTTCTACAGTTTCTCTCCGATTCGTAGCAGGACCAGCAGTCTATTCCCTTTAGGAGAAGACTCAAGCCAGGATGGAACGGGATAGCATTGGTTTGGAAACACAGCAATAGTTTAACAGGCTGTATTGCAAGAGCTGGGAACGAAGAAACCTTCTCTCCAATTTAGAGCAAATGAAAATTCAGGCTTCCCAGTGCAAGAACGATTATTGTGTTAGCTCGTAACCTCATCGCTGAAAGTTCTCTTAGAAAATTAAAGCAAGCACTTGACCGTTGTTGCTTTTTCACTAACCATGTTGTCAAAAACATATCAGAGCAGCAAAACGAAAACAGAACGTATCTACGAACGCAGAAAAATGAGAGAGAGGGACTGCCACACAAGTTTGGACAGTACCAGATGTAAACAAAAAAAGGCAATAATCTCATATTAACATCTGGAATTTCATGCACATATGATTATCTGTTTTATAAATGTCTGTCAATACAATTTATGTTCGTTCAGATTAGACGGTAACAAGTGGAGCATCTTTATTTGCTTCTTTGGCAGGAGCAACATCTGATTCCTTCTTCTCAGTTTCCTTGTCCGGCTCCTCCGTGATGACAGAAGTGGCATCAACCTTGTCCTCTGATTTAGCTACAGGGGCCTCATCTTTCTTCCCAGGCTCAACAGCAGCAGCTTCTGGCGCAGCGGGGTCCTCACCCTCCTGTTTTATCTCCGAGACATCTACCAAAGGGGCTTCTGTCTTATTCTCACCTACCTCCTTCTCCTACATTAGGTACGTACGTGATTAAGAGATCATTAACCACACACATACACACTGAGAGGGGGGGTGGGGGGTATAAAAAGGTAATTAACATACCTGAGCAACGGTCTCTCCCTCAGCCTGGTCAGGGTTGACGGGAGCTTCACTTGGGAGGGGCTCTGGAGGCAAATCATCAGAGCCCTTGAATTTACCCGCACAGCCTCCCATGATGTATTTCAGTTGTCGGATGAATGCGGGAGTCTGAGGAGGCAGAGAGATCAAAATGACAAATACGAATAGCTACCGATTCCCGATCGAGAAGGCGAGTTAAGGTCGAGGTATCAACTTTGATAATCATGGGGAGCATAATATAGCTCCAGAAGCTTTCTATATTTGGGACAAATTTGTTTTTTTGGAAATCCTGTCGATGACCTTTTCCTATGGACAGCATATTTGTATTTGGCGACTTTCATGTTGGAGACAGACAGCCAGTTAATTACACTTAGAAACTGCTTGTTAATTTCGTTGGCTCCAAATGTCTTTCGCTGGCTTAACTCCTACGTGTACTAATAATCCATGACCTCTCTTAACTCTGTTTTTTTTTTCTTGGTTTTTGATTATAGAGATTACTAAATTGTTGGCTCCGCTAACCGGTCTGAATTTATTTTCCAATGAAAGGGTAATTCAAATATTTTTAAAAATTATGATAAAACTGAATTGCCCAGGTATTTTTAGAAATGACACAAAAAAGGACTACTCGCTTCAGAAACAGGAAGAACTTGCATCTAGAAACGGCATTTTCTATGGCTGATTCCTTGTGATAGAATGGAGTGAGGTTCAAGTCACAGAGAAAAAAATCAGCGAACAAACTGAAAGGGAAAGACAATGATGGACCCCAACAAGAACATACCATAAATAGCATACAGCAATTTGACGATTTGGGAACAGAAACAGAAACTTGTCAACCTCCTTTCCCAAAGAGGCAATCTACATACTCTCCTCATTGCCAGCTATCTTTATTGTCCGCTGATCAGATCCCAATCCAATCCGATTACCCACCGAAGCCAACAAGTATATTGGACTTTATTAGAGGTCATTCATCACCAAACCACGTCACCACATAGAAGGATAGCAAAATTATCTGAATTCTGTTACTCTGTCAATTTATTCTTTTATTCCTTTTGTAAAGGACTGTACATAAAGTGTAGCACCGTTTCTGCATGGGATAAAAGTTAACTAGAATATTCCTTGTAATCTGTATATATTTTTAGACTCGCTGAGTCATTCAATACAATAGAGAAAACATTCTCTGTTTTCTTCCTTCCATTTGTTACATGGTATCAGAGCAGCCGATCAATGGCCAACGCTCCTAAAGAAACTGATTCCCAGTCTTTCAATAATACTATTCCCACAAACAAATACCTTGATTTTTCTGATCCGTTCAACCCTTTTTGAATTGAGAATGGTGATAACCCAGCTGCTGCTCTTGTCTCTGAGTTCTTAACCACTGATAATTATGTCAGTTGGTCTCGTGCGATTTCTAGAGCCCTTCGCGCGAAGAACAAAATTGTCTTTGTTAATGGTACGTTGCCCAAACCCACTGATATCTCAGACCCTCTTTTTGAAGCCTGGGAAAGATGCAATGATTTGGTTGTCTCATGGCTGCAGAATTCTGTAAGTCCTTCAGTTAAATCTAGTCTTGTTTTAGTTGATGATTCAAGAGTGTTGTGCCTAGAACTCAGAGATCGTTTTACTCACCAAAATGGTCCTAGAATTTTCCAACTAAAACGTGATCTAGCCAGCTTGTCTCAGAATCAAGACAATATCAGTACCTATTTTGGTCACCTCAAAATATTATGGGATGAACTTGCTATCTATGACCCTCTTCCTGATTGTTCATGTGGAAAATTAAAAGTCATGCATGATCGTTATGACCGTGATTGTGTCATTAAATTTCTTATGGGTTTATCTGGTGCATACTCAAACAGTAGAGATCAGATTATGCTACTTGATCCTCTGCCACCCCTTAATCGCGTGTTTTCCATGATCCAACAACAAGAGAGACAACATTTGATGATTCCTGTTGCTAAAACCCCTGATCTTATGGCAATGATGGCCAAACCATCTTTTACCTCTGGCAAAACTTTCTCTAAATTCACTTCCCAGAAAACAAATCGCTTGTACTGTTCTTATTGCAAGCTTCCTGGCCATTCTCTTGAAAACCTTGAAAACGGTTTCAAGCTTGGAAATGTTGATCCCCCACGTTGCACTCATTGCAATATGACTGGTCATGTTGCAGACAAATGCTATAAGTTGCATGGCTACCCCCTGGTCATAAACTCCATACCAGAAATACTAGTAAGAGTATTGCAGCCACTGTCACTCAATACCAGGAACACAGAGATAATGATCATGCAGAGGACTCATCTGAATCCATGATGCTTACAAGGAATCAATATCAACAATTACTCTCTCTTTTGCACTCCAAGGAGACTAGTTCAGCCATGGCTTCATTTCCCGTTACACCTTCATCTTCCTCTACTCCCAACCCTCTTGTTAGCGACTCTCGAGTTTCTGGTATGCATACTTGTTTAAATATACGCACACAACCATCTCCACACACACTTGAATCACCTTGGATCATTGACACTGGTGCTACAGATCATATGATCTGTTGCACTTCTCTGTTTACATCCATAACAACCATTGTTTCCTATCACGTTACACTTCCAAATGGCCAAGCTGTTCCAGTTACTCATATTGGTGTTGTAAGATTATCTAAGCATCTCACCTTACACCATGTTTTGTGTGTGCCATCTTTTAATTTCAACTTATTGTCTGCCAAACAACTTACTCAACATCATTCTTGCTGTCTCATTTTTCTATCCACCTTTTGTTTCTTTCAGGACTTAACTTCATGGACAACGATTGGGATGGGTGAAGTTCGAACTGGTCTGTATCACCTTCTCAGGTCTCGGGTGTCACCTTCTGCTCTGGTTGATGCATTGTCGCGTCTCAGACTTTCATTTTCTTCTTTTTCTGCTTCCACTACTCACACTAACCCACTGTGTGATTTATGGCATTTTCGTTTAGGCCACATTTTCCTTTCTAGACTAGCTTTAATTACAGATCCTATTGTCACACCTACTCACACATTTCAGAATCAACTTCCATGTTCAATTTGCCCTTTAGCCAAACAGCGACGTGTTTCATTTTCCAATTCTACACATTCTGCTATACATAATTTTGATCTAGTTCACTGTGATATATGGGGTCCCAATTCAGTTGTTGCAGTGGATGGTTCACGTTTCTTCCTTACCATTGTTGATGATCACTCTCGGACAACATGGGTTTATATGCTTAGGACTAAATCTGATACCAGGTCTTGTTTTATGGCCTTTTACAATTTAATTGAAACTCAATTTCACACTAAAATCAAAACCATTCGCACTGATAATGGTGCTGAGTTTCATATGACAGATTTCTTTAATGATAAGGGTATCATCCACCAAAAGAGTTGTGTCGAAACACCCCAACAAAACGATAGAGTTGAGAGAACACACCAACACATCATGAACATTGCTCATGCTCTCATGTTTCAATCACATCTTCCCCCCCATTATTGGACTGATTGTGTCCTCACAGCCACCTACCTCATAAATAGAACCCCTGCCCCTCTTCTTCATAACAAAACACCATATGAATATCTATTTCAAACTCCTCCTACATACAAACACTTGAGAGTTTTTGGCCGCCTTGCTTATGCCTCTACCCTGTCTCATGGACGTAAGAAGTTTGATCCGAGAGGACGTGCATGTGTGTTTTTAGGCTACCCTTTTGGAGTTAAAGCATACAAACTACTTGTTCTCCAGACTGCCCAGATTTTCTTGTCCCGAGATGTTCATTTTCATGAATTTGTGTTCCCCTTTCACCCTCATTATTCCACATCTATCTCACCTTCTCCTTCTATTCCTGCTCCACCAGCACCTCCCATTGTTACTCCTTCTCCCATTCTTACTAATTCCCAGCCCACTTTTCCCTCCCCTCCTTCTTCTCCTCCTTCCCCACCTCCCCTGCCAATGTCTTTACCTACTTCACCTGCTCTTCCTCCCACTCCCTTGCCCTCTTCTTCTTCAGACTCTCCTTCTCGCAGGTCAACCAGAACTCGACGTGCTCCTGAATACTTGCAGGATTATCACTATCAACAAGTTGCTCTTATTCCCCCCATTCCACCGTTGGACAAGTTGTTAAGTTCTCCATCAGGTACAACTTTTCCACTTCATCACACTATTTCTTACAAGCATTTTTCTCCAGCTTATAAAGCCTTTTCCACTACTATTTCCACTCATATAGAACCTAAAACTTATAAGCAAGCTCTTAAAGATCCTGGATGGTGCAAAGCCATGGAAAATGAACTAGTAGCCTTGGAGGCCAATCACACTTGGCTGCTTACAGATTTACCCCCTGGTAAAGTTCCTATTGATTGCAAATACATTTATAAGATAAAGTATAATTCTGATGGGAGTGTTGAACGTCTTAAAGCAAGACTTGTGGCTCGTGGCTTCACCCAACTTGAGGGAGTGGATTATCAGGAGACATTTTCTCCTGTGGCCAAGTTGGTTACTGTCAGGTGCCTCTTAGCCATTGCATCTGTTAAGGGCTGGCATTTACATCAATTCGATGTAAATAATGCGTTTTTGCATGGGGATTTGGATGAAGATATCTACATGAATAAACCTCCTGGCTATTCTAAGGGCTCCCCTACTCAAGTCTGTAAATTGCTCAAAAGCTTGTATGGTCTTAAACAAGCTTCAAGGCAATGGTATTCCAAATTTTCTAATGTTTTTCTTGCTGCAGGTTTCTCTCAATATAAGGCTGATTATAGCCTTTTTACACGTGACCTTAATGGCATTTTTGTTGTTGTTCTTGTGTATGTCGACGACATACTGGTTTCCAGTAGTGACATGCATGCTGTGCGGGAATTGAAATCTATTTTCCACAGCCATTTTCATATTAAAGACCTTGGCCCTTTACGCTACTTTCTCGGCATAGAAGTTGCAAGATCCTCAAAAGGAATCTATGTTTGTCAAAGGAAATACACGTTGGATATCCATGCTGATTCTGGCACTTTGGGCAGCACCCCTGCTAAGGTTCCAATGCAACAAAATATGAATCTCACTCAGACCACAGGCACTCCCTTAGCTGATCCCAACATTTACAGACGTCTTATTGGCAGACTCCTCTACCTCACAGTTTCTCGGCCTGATATTTGTTACAGTGTCAACAATTTGAGTTAGTTCATGGCTAATCCTACTTATACACATTTACAGGCAGCTCACAAAGTTCTTTGTTATCTTAAGGGTGCACCAGGTCAAGGCCTTTTATTTTCCAGTTCTTCATCTTTACAACTTGAAGCCTATTGCGATTCTGATTGGGCTTCTTGCCCAGATATGAGACGATCTGTTAGTGGTTACTGCATTTTTCTTGGCTCTTCATTAATCTCATGGAAATCTAAGAAACAATCTGTCGTCTCCAAATCTTCGGCTGAGGCTGAATATCGTTCCATGGCAGTCACTTGCACTGAACTTTCTTGGTTGTGATACATTTTGTCTGCTCTTCATGTCTCCCATCCACAACCAGTTTTGTTACATTGTGACAATCAGGCTGCTATCCATATTGCGGCCAATCCCGTCTTCCATGAGCGGACTAAACACATTAAACTCGACTGTCATCTTATTCGGGACCAGATACAAGTTGGCCATATTTGCACCCGTTATGTCTCCAGCTCACATCAGCTTGCTGATATTATGACTAAGGCTCTCTCATCCTCTGTTCTGCACTTTCATTTATCCAAGATGGGTGTCGTAAATCTTTACTCTCCATCTTACGGGGGGTATTAGAGGATGATTCATCACCAAACCACATCACCACAGAGAAGGATAGCAAAATTACCTGAATTCTGTTACTATGTCATTTATTCTTTAATTACTTTTGTAAAGGACTGTACATAAAGTGTAGCATCATTTTTGCATGGGATAAAAGTTAGCTAGAATATTCCTTGCCTGCTGTATATATTTTTAGACTCGCTGAGTCATTCAATACAACAGAGAAAACATTCTCTCTGCAATTCTGTTTTCTTCCTTCCATTTGTTACAGACTTGGTGGAGAGTTGGGCAGGCCCCCTAAATTCTTCCCAGTGAACTGCTTTCGGACAAACCCAGTTTGCATGCGGCGTCGATGGTGTGACTTACTGGTGTGGATATGATGATGCATGCATGGTGTTCATGGACTATATAAGGTGGCTAAAAGGGATCGAGTTTTGTGAGTTTGGAAACAACAGGGCTGCTGCTCAGGCTTTTCTTCTTGTTCATATTGTTTGGCTCGTTGTTATTGGTTTCTCCATCATGCTAGGCTTCGTTTGATTACAACTTTTGTTTATCTCTACGAGAGAGTGAGCTTAGTAACAGACTTTACGAGGGACTATTTTCTCTCTCGATCGATCTTTTAATTTTTATCCCCACCCTCCACTCAATGTTCTTCCCTTTTGTATACACACACTTGTAACTCAGTTTCTATTAAGGTAGTAGATTAAAAAGATGTGAGGGGTAGGTGGAGGGTTAGAGAAGTTCTCTGACGTTGTGTATTCCAGGACTTGTAGGATCTTTTATTGTACTAGAAAAATCCAACACTTATATTATCCTTTTCATGTTCTGCAGTAACCTAAGTTTCTTCAACCCTTTTAAGTGCCCAATTAAAGTGTTTGAAAAAAGAGAAATTTATTTTTATTTTAAATTTATATTTAGTGCTTTTAACTTCGATCCTTTTAAAATTTATTTTAAACCCTTCTTACATGATGTATTTGAATAAAACTCTCGTGTTTCACTCTCCTTCCCTTCAAAGTTAATTATTTTGAAAAAATCTCATTTAAATTCTATCGTGTTTCACTCAATCCCTTCACAGATCAAAATATGCTCTGATATCAATTTATTGGAAAAATTCCTAAGTCACGAACAATTACTTTTCAAATCAGCAACTTTTCTTGCCTTAGTTTCCTAGAAAAACAGACACTATTCAAGTCCAAGAACTTCTAGCCCTGTTTTGAAGAAAACTTGAGAAACCAAGGCAACCGAAAATAAACAACTTTCAATGAGATTTTTGGAGCAGAATCACTTTAGATTACTGTCATCATCCCTTGGATTTATTTATAGAAGAAAATTGAATACAAGAATAGAAATTCTAGTCTATTACAACTTCTTCAACTAATTAGGAAAAATAAAAACTTCTTAAATAGGAAATAGCTAACATACTTTGATCAACACATTTGATCTTTTATTGAAACATAAACTAAAAGCTAAACACTCCTAATGATCTTTATATCTTCAGTTGCAGTCTTGGAATCAAACTCTTCTTCAATCTTCAACAAATAGCACACAAAAAATAACACAAACTCTTTCACATAAAACTTTAAGATGTCAATGCTTGCAGAACTTACTTCATTTTACTCGTTGCGTTGTTTAGTTTCTTCTCACAGCATTTCTACGAGCATTCTTCTTCGTTCTTCTTGCCTTCAGATTCCATTTATCTTCAATCAATCTCAGAAGCCATGCTGGTTTTCTTGCTCTATACACAACGTATCCCACTGTGACACCAAACACAAACCCACATCCATACCCTATTGCCACAGCTTTCCATCCAAATCCATCTCCAAAGAATGTTGAATCATCTCCATCGTGAAAGTTTGATGGCTGCAATGTCGGTGCCTCGCTACTATTGCAATCTTTTGGCATTGGAAATCCACATAAACCCAAGTTTCCTTCAAATGAGCTTGCATTAAACGTGTTAAACTGTTTTCCACTAGGTATGGCCCCCTCAAGCTGGTTATGCGAAAGGTTTAAGACCGCAAGAAATGATATAGAAGCCAGCTGCTGTGGAATCCTTCCAGTGAAAAAATTTGAAGATAGATCTAATGATTCCAGATTGAACAACATTCCTGATGATAATGGAATTTGACCTCTAAGGGAATTATGAGAGAGGTTAAGTTGTCGGAGTCCATTCAGCTTTCCGATCAACTTTGGAATCTCTCCGTTGAAATTGTTGTTTGAAAAATCAAGTATTCCAAGAGCGCTTTGGATTTTCTCGAACAAAATTTCAAACCCTTTCCATGTCACTACTATGGAATAGGCATAGCCAGAGTAATTTCTTGCCATCATGTAAACTGTATTTCGATCATAGGCCATCAGTGCTTCAAGACTATAGAAATACTCTGTTGGCAATGGTCCACTCAAATTATTGCTGGAGATGTCAAAAATCCGTAATTTGGGGAAGGGATCATTTGTAGTCGGACCATTCACAAAACCCTGAAGTTTATTGGACTTTAGGACAAGAGCATGTAGCTCTGGAAGCGTTTCTAGAAAATAGGGGAATGTATCCTCAATCTTATTGTTGCCAAGATCAAGAACTTCCAACATTGCACAGTTGACGATAGATGATGGTATTTTCCCTTCCAATTCATTGCCATTTAGGTTGAGATATTCCAAGTTATTCCCTTTTGAAAATGTCGAAAAGATAGTGCCTTGAAGGTTATTCATGCCAAGATTCAAAACTGAGAGAGAGTTGCTAAAGTTCCCTAAACATTGTGGTACAAAACCACTGAAGCTGTTGTTGGACAAGTCAAGGAATCGAAGAAACTTAAGGTTGCAAATAGAAGATGAAATTTCACCTGTTAATTTACTGTTGGATCCAAGACTAAGGCCTTCCAGGTTCTCCTGTTTGAAAATTGAACTTGGGATTGGACCATGCAAGTGGTTGTTTGCCAAATCAAACAATTTCAATGAAAGTGTATTTATTTGAGAAGGGATAGTTCCTGAAAGATGATTGTAAGATAAACCTAAATTTTCAAGCTGGGTCAAGCTAGTTAAAAAATCTGGAATCTGACCTGAAAAATTATTGTTACCGAGATACAAGGAATGGAGTTGCACAAGATTTTTAAGTGATGGTGGAATCTGACCGCCTAAATTGTTACCTATGAGGTCTAAACGAGTGAGTTGTGTGAGATGACCAATCAGAGTTAGATTTGACCTTAGGATATTGCAGTATTTCAGAGCCAGAACTTCTAACAACTTCAGATTAGTGAAGAAGTCATAATCTAAATAAACTGAAATTTTGGTATGAGAGAGACCCAATAACCGGAGGTCATTACTCGCATTGGATGAAGGAAAAGAGCCAGTGAGGCGGTCGTTGGATGACAAATCAAGTACTCGAAGGTTTGGTAGGAGAAAGATGTTACCTGGGAACTTCCCTTGCAATCCACAACCCCAAAGGCCTAGAGCTGACAAAGATGAGGACAAATTCGCCAAGGAATTTGGTGTGACCAAATCCATATTTACAGAACCCAAACGTAGTCCACTTAGCTTTGTTAGGTTTTGAACAATCTTGTCAAACGAAATTGGTTCTACACTCAAATAGTCATTGAAAGAGAGATCAATTGAAACCAACTCATTGAGTTGCCCAAAATCATATGGAATTGAACCTGTAAGATTGTTGTACCTAAGATCTAAGTACTGGAGATGCTTAAATTTGGTCATGAAAGAAGGGAATTCTCCTTGCAAACCACACGAATAGAGTGTGAGTGATGACAAAGAAGAAGACAAATTCATCAAGAAATTGGGTACAACCAATGACATATCTACAGAACTCAGATGGAGTTTTGTAAGCTGAGTTAGATTCTGAACAAGCTTGTCAAAAGAAGTTGGTGCTAGACTTAAATAGTCATTTTCGTTTCCAGAGAGAACAAGTGAAACCAACTCAGTGAGTTGCCCAAAATCATATGGAATTGGACCGGAAAAACTGTTCTCTCCAAGATTCAAGTACTGGAGGTGCTTAAATTTTCTCATTGAGGATGGGAGTTTTCCTTGCAACCCACAGGAATTGAGTATGAGTGATGACAAAGAAGAAGACAGATTCATCAAGGAATCGGGTGCAACCAACGACATATCTACCCTACTTAGACGGAGATCTCTAAGCTGGGTTAGATTTTGAACAAGCTTGTCAAAAGAAATTGGCTCTAGACTTGGATTGTCGTTTTCAGAGAGATCAAGTGAAACCAATTTGGAGAGAAGAGAGAATTCCGATGGAACTTGACCTGCAAAGACTGAGAGACTTAGGTTAAGATGTGTCAAATTGGAAAACTGGCCAAATTGAGGAGAAATATGGGAGCTTTTGAAATCATTGTCGGAGAGGTCGAGCATTCGAAGATGACGCAGGGAGAAGAGGGTGCTGTTGGGATGGAGGGTGCCATAAAGCAAGCTGCAAGCAAGGTTAAGCTCAGTTACAACCCCTGTTTTCATTTCACAAGTGACCCCATCCCACAAGCAGCAATCTGTACCCTCTTTCCACGACTCTGTCGTGGGATGCTGGCAATACCCTGAAGCAGAGCTGCTGATGGAGAAGGATGCTTTGAATTGGAGCAAAGAAAGACTTTGGTCATGAGCACAGGAATGAGATGGAGAGGAGTCATTTGATGATGAGATTGCTGTCTGAAAATGGCAGAGAAACAAAATGGAAGAGAGAAGTTGAGAGAGGGATAACAAATAAAACCCCATGTTGTCTTCTGAGGATTCAAAGTATATGCGGAACGTTGAACGAAAGATGAGAAATAAAGAGTGGCATGAGCTCTCTTTATACACACTACCTTAATTTCCGGAATCAGTATCAAGTGTGTAGTTACTATTATTCTCTGAAGATTTATAGTCCATATGTAAGAATTATTTTATAAATAGAAAATAAAACAGGATGAAAAATGAGAAGAAATGCTCTACCTCACTTTTCGTTACCTTTTCTGCATGTGTGTGAACGTTACTTTTTACTAATTAAGTCATTGTTTTAGAGGATGGTTAAAATAATCTTTAAAGTGTAATCTTTAAAGTGTTTTTTTTTTAAAATATATATTAAAATAATATTTTTTTAAAAAAAAAATAGTTTTAATATTAATACATCAAAATTATCTAAAAATAATTTTTTTTTCAAAAAAAAAACAGTTACAAACAATTCCTAAATTTCTCTGTGGGCTGCTCAGCCAAAGCTTTCTCCATGCATTCATTTAGAAGTCAAGTCTTCGCCACTTGGTCAAAGCAGTGACAATTTAGACTTCAAACAAAGTGTTCGCCACTTGGGTATATTGAACACTCACTTGGATAAATAATATTGTTAAACAATATTGGGACTAAATAATTGGTGGAAGCAGTGACAATTTAGACGTCGAAGTCTTCGCCACTTGGATAAATAATATTAACTGGTGCAAATATTTCTCTACAAGGAAATGAACTGGTCTTTTCCCCCTTGACCTGCAAGTCTTCGTCACTTGAATTGCAAATATTTATATACAAGTAGGTCCTGTAGTTGACTAAACAATATTGGTGGAAACACGGCAATATTAATTTCCATAATTAACTATTAATATATAGTTCATTTACAATTTTAGGTGAAGATGATATCCCTACTTGTTTACATCTGCAGAAAGGGTATGTGCTGATAATAATAGATACAGTTTGTGCTCTCTTTTTTTTGTTGTGTATTCCAGGACTTGTAGGATCTTTTATTCTACTTGAAAAATCCAACATTTATATATTATCCTTTTCATGTTCTGCAGTAACCCAAGTTTCTTCAACCCGCCCAATTAAAGTGTTTGAAAAAAAGAGAAATTTATTTTTATATTAAATTTATTTTTAGTGCTTTTAGATTATTTTGGTGTTAAGAATTTTTTTAAAAAAATAAAAAATAATCATTTTGATGTATTTTTGAATAAAAAATATTTTGAAAAACAATCTCAAGCAAATTTCTAAAAATTATATAGAATTTTATCAAATTTTAAAGACAGGAATTAGAATTTTGTTATCATACATTAACAACAATGTATCATTGTGGGGTTTAGAGAAAAGGAGTAAAATGGGAATTGTATGGTATTCACAAATGTACTTGCCACGCGTTCTTCCAATTCAAGCACTGCCATTGATAATTTCCAACACAGGATAACGCTTGCCAATTTTATATACTTTACCAGCATCTCGGCTTATGTATTTGTTTTTCCAACAAAAATAATTATATACCCTTGCCTTTTTATATATTTTTTTAGTTGTTGAAAAATATCTAAGTGAAAATAAAAAAAATTATTTATACATATAATAAAATAAATCAACAACTATGTGTTTATAAACAAATTAAAACCATAAATGACAACTAAAAATAAAATTGAAAACATTCAAGAGACATGCGTAAATTAACATATTAAATCTTGCAAAATGAGATATTTATTAAGGAAAGTGACACTGGACACAGCTAATCTGCTTTCAAAAAAGGCAAGGGATCAAGCAAGTAATCTGCATCCAAGATTTATGCACTGCAGAGTCGAAACAAGTGCTGCAGTTTAGCTAGAGAAATTTGTAATCAATATAAATGTTTTTGTTGATGTCTCAGCATAGTTTGCTGATATGTCATGTGATCGCAGCCTGGAACAGGCTTTGGTCGTGTGGCCCAATTGATCACAATACTAACATTTTGGTTGGTATCTTTTGGACTGGTTATTTTGACGCCCTGCATATTGAAAGCATCTTTGCTCACGGACTGGACCATCTGGCATGTAACGTTGCTCACGGGTTAGGCCATCTAGCATATAACGTTGATCACCAAGTGACCCATTAGAAAAATGATTGTAGTTTTGATGCCTCCTGGCCCCATGATTTCGGTGGCTTCCTCTTGGGTGCTGCTGTGCAGAAAAATTAGATCGATGACTAGTGTAATTAGCAGTGGCCACAAGTTGTTGAGTGACAGATTCCATTCGCTGAAGATAGTTCTCATGCCCGACTAGGAGATCATGGAGTTCTTCAAAGGAGAGGGATTTCAAACTAAGTTTCTTAAAGATGGTTCCGTTGAGAGGCTAAAAGCGCGACTTGTTGCGAAGGGCTATACACAACTTCCAGGACTTGATTGCTCATCTACATTCAGTCCAGTAGTCAAAGCTTCTACAATCAGAGTTGTCCTCACTCTTGTTGTATCACACAAGTGGTCCATCCGACAACTTGATGTGAATAATGCCTTTCTCAATGGCATTCTTCAAGAACATGTCTATATGGAGCAGCCACCGGGATATGTTGATCCTCATCACCCCCTTCATGTTTGCAAATTACAGAAAGCTCTTTACAGGTTGAAACAAGCACCTCGTGCTTGGTTTCAACGTTTCAGCTCATTTCTCATTCATCTTGGGTTCACTTGTAGCCGCGCGGACACATCTTTGTTTGTTTTTCATTTGCAGGGTGATCTCATCTATTTGCTACTGTATGTTGACGACATCATACTCACGGGCAACAACACCGCTCTTATTAATCGCTTCATCACTCAGCTGCACTCCGAATTTGCTGTCAAAGATCTTGGCCAGCTTACTTATTTCCTTGGCCTTGAAGCGACGTACACACCCACTGGTCTTTTTCTCAGTCAAGTTAAATATGCCACTGATATCTTGGCTCGTGCGCAGCTACTGGACAGCAAACCAGTCTCAACTCCCATGATTGTCTCTCAAAGACTCTCTTCTGATGGTACACCTTTTTCGGATCCAACCCTATATAGATCCTTAGTGGGTGCACTACAATATTTGACAATCACGCGGCCTGATCTTGCTCACTCTGTCAACTCAGTCAGTCAGTTTCTTCATCAGCCCACGGACATTCATTTTCAGGCGGTCAAGCGAATTCTTCGCTATGTCAAAGGGACTCTTCAATTCGGTCTCAATATCACTTCATCCCCTAGAAAAGGAATTGATTGCCTACTCAGATGTTGATTGGGCTGGCTGCCCGGACACTAGAAGATCTACTTCTGGTTACTCTATTTTCCTTGGCAACAATCTTGTCTCCTGGAGTGCAAAGAAACAACCAACTGTCTCTCGTTCCAGTTGTGAATCAGAATATCGAGCACTTGCCCTTGCTGCTGCTGAAGTGTTATGGATCAGTCATCTACTCAAAGATCTCAGAGTTTCTTTACCGTCACAACCTCTTCTCCTTTGTGACAACAAAAGTGCAATTTTCATCAGCTCCAATCCAGTGTCCCACAAAAGAGCAAAACATATAGACCTTGATTACCACTTCCTACGTGAACTTGTTACTGCTGGTACTCTCCTTCTGCAACATATTCCATCCCATTTACAGGTGGCCGATGTCTTCACCAAGAGTGTCTCCAAAAATCTCTTTGTCTTCTTTCGATCCAAGCTACGAGTTTGTGTTAATCCCACTCTTAGCTTGCGGGGGGCTGTAGAGAATCGCATCAAATCAAGTATTGATTTGTGTAATCCTCCGTGATCACAGCAGCTATAATTTAAGAGATATGATTTAATTTGATTTGTAATTATCTCTTGTATTTATCTTCCTTATTAATCTTCCTTGTACACTCTATTTAATTCAATACAAGATCACCACACAAACACAGTGGTTTACAAACATTGTTAATTTTGTCCGTGATCATGTTCACAAAGGGACACTCACAGTTGGTCATGTGCACACTCAGGATCAATTAGCTGACTTGCTGACCAAGCCACTCTCCCGTGAAAGAACAGAATTCCTGCGCTCCAAAATTGGCCTTGCTGATGGCAGCCCATTTTTGCGGGGGCGTATTAAGGAAAGTGACATTGGACACAGCTAATCTACTTTCAATAAAGGCAAGGGATCAAGCAAGCAATCTGCATCCAAGATTTATGCACTGCAGAGTCGAAACAAGTGCTACAGTTTAGCTAGAGAAATTTGTAATCAATATAAATGTTTTTGTTACCGTTGTAAACTTCCATATACAACACCTTGTAAAGTCTATATAGAGAGAAAATCAAGTCAATAATAAGCAAGCAATTTTATACAGAAAATCTGTACTGTAAGCTAACCTATTCTGCCTCAATCATCTTGCTTCATTAATATTTACCTGATTTGTTTTGCTAAAACTATTTATTATAATAATATTTTTGTTC
The DNA here is from genome assembly GCA_032356905.1 of Salix exigua. Taxonomy (NCBI): domain Eukaryota; kingdom Viridiplantae; phylum Streptophyta; class Magnoliopsida; order Malpighiales; family Salicaceae; genus Salix; species Salix exigua. The sequence goes on from CM063599.1 coordinate 217,998, forward strand.
AATCAAATAATAATTATAATTTGATTGAATAAATGAAAGAGAAAAGGATACATACAAGGCTGCACATATTAGAAATACTATCTATAAATAAATACTTTTATTTTAAAAAATAAGTCTTATCTTTTCAGAAGATAAATATTTTTTATAGATGAATCAGAAAAACTTCAAAAATTAAATCCATAAAACAAATTCTAATTAAAAAAGGTTCTTTAATCAAAATAAAAGAAAGAATGAGTATTAATCTAAATATAAATAAAAAAATAATTTTGAAAAAAAAACATATAAAAAGAATTAATCTAGAAAAAAATTAAAAAATAGGTGTTACTCGGTCTGCCCCATTTTGTTCGGGCTCTTGTGTTTGGACATTTTTTTGAGCGGGTGATATATATATATATATTCACGAAGAAACGGCTAAGGGAATATGCAAACGGTCGCCATCACTCCAGCAAAAATACTTCAATGGTTCTTGCCATATAAATTTGTTAGCAAAACTCTCTAGTCTCCGATGATTTGAAGTTGGAGATCCATGACAAGAGAGCAGAAAAAAGAACAAACTGAATGGTTTCGGAACTCCCGCCGCCGCACTCCACCATAGGGTCTAGTCTTCAAATTCTCTCTTGAAAAGGCTAAACTTAGAATCTGACTTTTGTAATTAGTCATACAACAGGGAGAGAAAAAAAATCAAAGGAGGTGGTGGATACTTTTGGCAAATAATAAAAAAAATTCATCATTCCTTCCTAATCCACAAACTCTACTCAGTTTTCCCTTTTTGCCGGCTCTGAAGTGAAAATCCTGTTTCACCATCATCTCTGGCACTCTCATCCTTGGCTTCCATTAATGGAGAAGATTCATCAGGACCACCACCGGAAACATTGCTGAGCAGGTTATTATACATAGTGAAAGCAAGAGCCATAGTATTGGCAGGATTGCCAGTAGCACTGGGAAGCAGAATTGTTGTCCCCTGAAAAAAGAAAAAAAGGTGGGACAGAAGGAAAAGAAGAGCAAATATCAGAGATTGTAAACGGATTGCAATCAAACCAGACAATCACAAGAACATTTGAATAAATCTCCTTACCTCTTTGGCAATGTTCCCAAAAGCTCCCACATATTGCTCAGCAATTTTCAAACTAGCCGCCTGCAAATCATGCCCCGCAAACATGAGCCTTGATGCTCATAAGATATGCATGTGACTGTTGATTGTCTTGTGAACGCTAAAATGCAAGAATCATAAATAACATGTGGTATAAAACGCTCGTAAAGCCACTAATCTAAGGAATATATCTTGTTTACGCAACCATGACAAAATGTACTAGGAAAACCTCACCTCAATCCCCCCCCTCTTTTCAATATTCTTTGACACAATGGCAAGTCCTTTGACTGTTGCTTGTGCTTTGGCAATGATGGCTTCAGCCTCACCTAAAATATCATGAGAACTATATAAAGATGAGCCATAATATTGCCTGATCAAGTCTGCTTGGTTATCAAATATTGTAGAGTAGCTAATGGGTCTATAAAATGAAAAACTAGAGCATCCAATGCTAAACAATCCTGATGCCTAGAAGAGTGAAGTAAGAGCAAACCTATTTTAAGTGCAACTAGGTATCAGCACGCCATGTAAGAGCTTCAACAGATATGAAAAGTCATATTATAACAAATATGGTCTCACATCATGAGGTTTGTTTAAAAAGTATACTTGAGATGCTACAGCCATCTCCAATGAAACCAATCATAACCAGTGGATCATTGCACATAAACACAAGGAAATACAAAAGACAAGGATTGATAGAAGAATGTGATTAGATGCCTACAAAATAACTGTAACAAGATAAGCCATCATATCACCTCATGAATTTTGTTTGGGTAACTACTAATTTAGAATGGCTGATGGGTCTAGAAAATGAAACAGAGGAGCACCAATTGATTATTGCACAGCAGAGAGACATGAGAAAGCTAACCTTGTGCTTTGTTAATGAGAGCTTGTTTCTCTCCTATTGAAGAAGGGAGTTTCCATGAAGAAATGATGGCAATCGGATGATAAACATTAAAGAAGTAAAACGAGTTCTATTTCAAAACAATGCTAGAGAAGTCGCAACCATCTCCAATGAAACTTGTAATCAACAGAATTCTACAACACACAAGAAAACTAACCTTGTGATGCCAAGATCTGAGCACTCATATGACCATCAGCAATATTAATATTGGCCTGTCTCACTCCTGTTAAACATAATCAATACAAAAGATTAGCAATGGATTGGCAAATGAAGAAATATTGCAATGCCTCAAGACATTGAACAAATGGTTCTAAAAAAGGTTGCCTGCAATGATTTAGCCAAGCATAACAAGATTTATAGATATGATAGCTGAATACAAGTGACTGCAATATGTAGTAGCAAAGATACGAGGCTAAGAAAAAGTGATGAAAAGGAGCGGTGGAAAACGACTAGGCATTACAAGATGGCATGGCAGTTCTGTACAAATGGATAAAAATGATGCATGCAGTCATTTACAACAAGGTTTGATTAAAGTGGAGTGTAATTAAGCTGAGGTAAAAATGAAAAATTAAACTACATCTACTACCTTCAGACTCAAGAATTTGAGCTCTCTTTCTACGTTCTGCTTCTGCCTGCATCTCCATAGCTTGCTTCACTCCACGTGGAGGAGTTATATCCCCTAAAGAACAGAGGACAGTGAAGCATTATGAAAGTTAATGATATTAGTGCAGAACATTGATATTTGTTGAAAATCCTGGATTCCAAGACTGCTGAAGACAGGACACGTCTGTTGAAGAGTGAAGATGATGAGTCCTAGTTGGAGTCCAATTTTAGTGTTAGATTAGTATTGAATTAGCTTGGTTTTATTTGTTTCTGAATAAAGGTCATGTTGACCAAGTTTAGGATTGAGTTCAGTTTATTCTTAGTTAACAGATCATGTTGATCAATTAGCTGATTAGGATTAAGTTAAGTTTTGAATTTTAGCTTATCATGTACAAGAAGAAGTTGTTTTCAACTAAACCTCTTGTAATTTCTTTTATCAATAAATAAAGAAGAGGGATGGCAGTAACCTCACCTTGATTCTGCCCATAATTCAAAAAAAAATCCAGTTCTTTGTGTTCTTCCTATGTTCTTCATTTTCTGGAAATTCCAGATTTGAATCTGAACAGTACTTGTTCTTGGGCTTATCACAGTTGACTTTTGTTGACTTTTTCGTTTTAATTCCTACAATTGGTATCAGAGCATATAGGATCTTAGGAGGGATTGTGTGAAACACGAGTGAAAGGTGAGATTTACAAAAAAAAAGAGGGGGAAATCAAAGTCAGTTTTTGGTTGAAAAAAGAAAAATGGACTCTGCAACCAATTTTTCAGCAAAGGCACCTTCATTTGCAGGGGTGAATTATGGCACTTGGTCTGTGAGAATGGAGACTTATCTAAAGGCATTTGATTTGTGGGAATATGTGGATACGGACAAGGTTCCAACTCCATTAAACAACAACCTAACCATGGCTCAAATTAAGTTCTTCAATGAAGAAAGAGCCAAAGGATTTAAAGCACTTACTTGCATACACAATGCAGTAAGTGAAGAGATATTTTCCAGAATTTTGGCATGCAAGACTGCCAAAGAAGCTTGGGACAAGCTTAAGGCCGAATTCAAAGGAGATGAGAGATCAAGAAAAATGCAAGTTATGAACTTGAGAAGGCAATTTGAAGGGCTGAAAATGAAGGAATCTGATTCCATCATAGATTTTTCTTCTCAAATCTCTAAACTTGTGAATCAAGTGAGATTATTGGGGGAAGATTTCCCTGATTCCAGAATTGTGGAGAAGGTGCTGGTGAGTCTACCCGAGAAGTTTGAACATAAAATATGTTCCTTGGAAGATTCTAAAGATTTTGCTGAAATGAGTTTCCAAGATCTTGTAAATGCTTTACAAGCAGTGGAACAAAGACAATCTTATAGAAATGAGGGAACAAGTGAAAATGCACTTGTTGCTTACAAAGGAAAACAGCAACAATCTTTCAATTTCTCTAGAACCAAGCAGATTGGAAGGAGAGAAAAAGGCAAAGAATGGAGATCAAATCATCAGAATTCAAGCAGTTGGCAACCCAACAACTTGACAGTGAAGGAGAGAAAGGAATATCCTGCGTGCAAGTATTGCAAGAAGACAAATCATTCTGAAGATTGGTGTTGGTTCAAGAAGGTGCAATGTAGAAATTGCAATCAGTTTGGGCACTACCAAAAGTATTGCAAAAACAGAAAAGAAGAAGTAAAACAAGCTCAAGAAGAAGAGAGCTTGACAGTAAAGGATGAGCATTTATTTGTAGCTACAATGCACAAAATGCTTAGAAAACCAGAGGAGACAGATTCAATTTGGCTCATTGACAGTGGTTGTTCAAACCACATGACAGCAGACCTCTCAATTTTTTGTAGCTTGGATAAAAGCTATAAATCAAGGGTGAAGATAGGCAATGGAGACTTTGTAAAGGTTGAAGGAAAAGGAGCAATAGCAGTGGACACAAGGGCAGGTACAAAAACTCTACATGATGTCTTTTATGTGCCTAATATTAATCAAAATTTGGTGAGTGTGGGTCAATTATTAGAGTCTGGCTATTCTCTATTCTTTGATAATGGAATGTGTGTGATTAGAGATAAAATGGGGACACTTTTGTTGTGTGCAAAAATGGCAAATAGATGCTTCAATGCAGATTTGAAGGAAATATGTTGGACTGCCAACATGTGCAAGAATGATGAGTCAATTCTTTGACACAAAAGGTTAGGACACTATAATTATGGTGCATTGAACAAAATGGCTGAGTTGCAGATGGCACGTGGATTACCAAGCACACATGATCAAGGTAATCTTTGTGAGGCTTGTCAATTGGGAAAGCAAACCAAAATTGCTTTCTCAAAATCTGTTTTTAGAGCAAATTCGAAACTGCAGCTCATACACACAGATGTGTGTGGGCCAATGCAAGTTGAATCATTGAATGGATCAAAGTATTTCTTGCTATTTGTGGATGATTATAGCAGGTATTGTTGGATTTATTTCTTGAAAAACAAGGCTGATGTTTTCTCTAAGTTTTTGTTGTTCAAGGCAGAAGTGGAACTTGAAACTGGACTGAAAATGAAGATGTTAAGGCCTAATAATGGTGGAGAATTTACCTCCCAACAATTGGAGAATTACTTGATGAAAGAAGGGATTAAACACCAGTTGACTGTGCCTTACACACCTCAACAAAATGGGGTAAGTGAAAGGAAAAATAGAACCTTGATGGAAATGGCAAGGTGTTTGATGTATGAGAAGAAAATGCCTTTGAAGTTTTGGGTAGAAGTTGTAAACACAGCATCATACATACAAAATCGTGTGTTTTCAAGAGTTTTGGATGATAAAACTCCTTATGAAATCTAGTATGATGTTAAACCCAATGTTGAGCATTTAAAAGTCTTTGGTTGCATATGTTATGTGTTGATACATGATGTCAATCGGAAAAAAATAGACAAGAAGGCTGATGTAGGTGTGTTGTTAGGCTATAGTTCAAAGTCTAAAGCTTATAGAATCTTTGATGTTATGACTAACAAAGTTATAATTGCAAGAAATGTTAAGTTTGTAGAAGATGCATCATGGAATTGGGAGAGTTTGGCAGTCAACTGGGCAGATCAAGTTCAACATGGTGAACCAGAATTTTATGATGAACTTGAAAATGAAGAAGACATAGATGATGAACCTGTTAGGGGGACAAGGTCACTAGATGACATTTACAGCAGGTGTTCCATGGCTGAAGTTGAACCAGTCGAGATTGAAGAAGCAATGAAGTCTAAGGTATGGATAAAAGCAATGCAGGAGGAGCTTGATATGATTGGAAAAAAACCAGACTTGGATGCTTGTTGACAGGCCTGCAAACAAGAAGACAATTGGAGTTAAATGGATATTTAAAGCTAAGATGAATGCTGATGGAAGTGTCAACAAATACAAGGCAAGATTGGTTGTAAAAGGCTATGCTCAAGAGGCTGGAATTGATTACACAGACACCTTTGCACCTGTTTCTAGGCATGATACAATGAAACTTTTGCTTGCACTAGCTGCACAAAATGGCTGGTATGTGTTTCAATTAGATGTAAAATCTGCTTTCTTAAATGGTGTGTTGGAAGAAGAGATATACATTGAGCAACCAATTGGGTTTGACAATCAAAACCCAAATCAAGTGTATTTATTGAAGAAAGCTCTTTATGGCCTAAAACAAGCTCCTAGAGCTTGGTATAATAGGCTTGATGAACACTTGCTGAGGTAACACTATATGTGAAACATGTTGATAATCATGTGCTAATGGTCTCTGTGTATGTAGATGATCTACTGATTACTGGTGGAAATGGGCAGCTGATAGAAGAATTCAAATCAAACATGAAGAATACGTTTGAGATGAATGAGCTTGGGCTGATTTCTTATTTTTTAGGCATGGAAGTAATTCAGTCAAAGCAAGGGATTTTTCTATGTCAAAAGACATTTGTTCAGAAGATACTAACTAATTTTGCAATGGAAAATTGCAAATCAGTTTCTACTCCTATGATACTAGGATTGAAACTGAGCAAGGATGATGAAGCTCCCAAAACAGATGGGAAGACCTATAGAAGTTTGATTGGAAGCCTACTTTACTTAACAATTACACGACCTGACATCCTGTTTGTTGTTAATTATTTATCTAGGTTCATGCAGGAGCCAAGTCAAATACACTTCATGGCAGCCAAGAGAGTTCTAAGGTACTTGCAGGGGACAAAAAATCTGGGCATGCATTTTATCAAAAAATGTCAAAACAGTTGGTTGGATTCATCGACGATGGATCGGGCGGAAGTGATGAATGCATGATGAGCACTTCAGGTTATTGCTTTGCATTAGGATTGAATGTTTTTAGCTGGATTTCGAAGAAACAATCGGTTGTGGCACATTCCACAGCAGAGGCTAAGTACATAGCAACTTATGTGGCAGCCAAGCAATTAGTATGGCTGAGAAAAATGCTAAAAGATCTTGATTGTGATCAATCAAGTCCTACTGATTTGCTATGTGATAATATGTCAGCTATAGCAATTTCAAAGAATGTTGTGTTTCATGACAAAACGAAACACATGAAGATCAAATTTCATGCTCTAAGACAATTTCAGCTGGAAGGTGAATTGGAGATGAAATATTGCAATACAAATGATCAATTAGCTGACTTGTTTACTAAACCATTAGCCAAAGGAAGATTCGAAGAACTAAGGGAAAAGATTGGCATGTGCAGCCTTGGATCCAAGGAGGAGTGTTGAAAATCCTGGATTCCAAGACTGCTGAAGACAGGACACGTCTGTTGAAGAGTGAAGATGATGAGTCCTAGTTGGAGTCCAATTTTAGTGTTAGATTAGTATTGAATTAGCTTGGTTTTATTTGTTTCTGAATAAAGGTCATGTTGACCAAGTTTAGGATTGAGTTCAGTTTATTCTTAGTTAACAGATCATGTTGATCAATTAGCTGATTAGGATTAAGTTAAGTTTTGAATTTTAGCTTATCATGTACAAGAAGAAGTTGTTTTCAACTAAACCTCTTGTAATTTCTTTTATCAATAAATAGAGAAGAGTGATGGCAGTAACCTCACCTTGATTCTGCCCATAATTAAAACAAAATTCCAGTTCTTTGTGTTCTTCCTATGTTCTTCATTTTCTGGAAATTCCAGATTTGAATCTGAACAGTACTTGTTCTTGGGCTTATCACAGTTGACTTTTGTTGACTTTTTCGTTTTAATTCCTACAATATTGACAGTAACAAGAAATTTGATTATGTGTTCCGAGAATGGAAGCAAATGATGTTAATGAAAATTTGACGTAGGCATATGAGTGGATTTATAAGAAGAAAATTTGATTAACTATTTCAGGAAGGAAATAGTTAATGACTTCAATGGGGTTATATTGATGTTGACATGTATAAGGCTTCCATCTTTTGTTTAAATAAAATGAATGTTTTAGTTAAGCTTTGTGAGAATTTTAAAACAAAATTTATTGTAATGATTTTACTATTTGAATATTAAATTGAAGGATTTAATTATGATCTAAATTTATATTTGTATAGTTAGGGATGAATATATATATATATATATGTGCGCGCGCGAGCAAAAACCCTATAAATACCTCCTTCGACATCAAAGAAAAAAAAAAGAGGAAGAGAAAAAGAGATACAAAAAGAATATATTAATCATTAGAATAAGGGGAAAATTCTAGGAAACTAAGACAAGTTTTCTAAGATTGGAAAGAGGAGAGTAAGCTTGTGAGTTGGAAAACCTTTAGAAGAAAAACAAACCAAGAGCAATTATTCTAGTTATATATTGTTGATCCAAATGCAGGTCCTTAATTAATGACCTGCTTTTGTTGTCTTTTATTATATATATATATATATATATATATATATATATATATATATATATATATAAAGCATAGAAAAGAGATTTGATTAACAAATGATATATTCACCTCTTTGTTGCTATTTTGGGCAAATCATGATGATTCGTTGATAATTAAAGTGAATGAATGCTAGATTTTTTTATCTTTGCAAGATTTTCAACATGTATCCATATTTGGTCTGGTTTAAGAGCCATGTTGTTGGGTTCAAGTTGAATATTTTTCATTTGTTCTTCATGTTTTTTTCCAAGAACATTGTCTTAGCCTATGAGCACATTAAACACATTTGATATATTTAAAAATAAAAGTGCAACTTATTTTAGAAAAAGATATATATAAGGTAATTATTATCTCATCTTAAGCATCTACTTGGCTATTGTTATCTCACTATGGCATGCTTGTTCTCTCATGACCAAAAAGATAGGAATTAGCTAGATTCACCTTTACGTTGAGTACACTGTTAGGAGATCGATGGATATTTGGGAATGGACAGATTTCGAAGCATCCTCTATGGTAATTTTCTAGCAAGAACCGAATCATTGCACCAAGTGTTTCCTTCAGCTGTTTGATTCAATGGCATTCTAGGTTTCTTCTTCAACATGTTATTGATTCTATATATGGTGTTCTAAGTTGCTTGCTTTTGAGAAGATTTCAGTTCTTATTTATACTGAAGATTCGTAAGAACAGGATTTTCTAGTCAACGTTAACTGCTGCATGCATGCATTGGCTCTTTTTAAAAAAAATAAAAATAGAAGTAACACAAAATACTGATTAAAACAAAAACAACTTCTTAAAACACTAGACTTTTTGATCAAACAATTGATCTTTATTGAAACACGCTAAAATACTGATTAGAACAAAAACAACTGCAGACTTTGTCACTACTCTGTCTTCAGTTCTTCAGCTTCCAATTGCAGTTTTGGAATCATCTGCAATTTCATCTTCAATCTTCAACAAACTCCACTTGGTATCTTATAAGGTAGCGAGAATGTTTATTCGAAACTTCACTGCAATAAAGAAACATACACCTATAGCCATGAATTTAATGGATAAGAAAGAAAAGACTAATCAAAGTAAATAGCACAGAAAAAATAGCATAAACTCTTGCACATAAAACTTTAAGATGTCAATGCTTGCAGAACTTACTTCATTTTACTAGCTGCGTTGTTTAGTTTCTTCTCACACCATTTCTACGAGCATTCTTCTTCGTTCTTCTTGCCTTCAGATTCCATATATCTTCAACCAATCTCAGAAACCATGCTGGTTTTCTTGCTCTATACACAACGTATCCCACTGTGACTCCAAACACAAACCCGCATCCATACCCTATTGCCACAGCTTTCCATCCAAATCCATCTGCAAAGAATGTTGAATCATCTCCATCGTGAAAGTTTGATGGCTGCAATGCTGGTGCCTCGCTACTATTGCAATTTGGCATTGGAAATCCACATAAACCCAAGTTTCCTTCAAATGAGCTTGCATTAAACGTGTTAAACTGTTTTCCACTAGGTATGGCCCCCTCAAGCTGGTTATGCGAAAGGTTCAAGACCGCAAGAGATGTTATAAATGCCAGCTGCTGTGGAATCCTTCCAGTAAGCAAATTTGAAGATAGATCTAATGATTCCAGATTGAACAACTTTCCTAATGATAATGGAATTTGACCTCTAAGGGAATTATGAGAGAGGTTAAGTTGTAGGAGTCCATTCAGCTTTCCGATCAACTTTGGAATCTCTCCGGTGAAATTGTTGTTTGAAAAATCAAGTATTCCAAGAGCGCTTTGGATTTTCTGGAAATCAATTTCAAACCCTTTCCATGTCACTCTTATGGAATAGGCATAGTCAGAGTAATTTCTTGCCATCATGTAAGCTGATTTTTTATCAGAGGCCATCAGTGCTTCAAGACTATAGAGATACTCTGTTGGCAATGGTCCACTCAAATTATTGCTGGAGATGTCAAAAATCCGTAATTTGGGGAAGGAATCATTAGTAGTCAGACCATTCACAAAACCCTGAAGTTTATTGGACTTCAGGACAAGAACATGCAACTCTGGAAGCGTTTCTAGAAAATAGGGGAATTTATCCTCAATCTTATTGTTGCCAAGATCAAGAATTTCCAGCATTGCACAGTTGATGATAGATGATGGTATTTTCCCTTCCAATTCATTGCCATTTAGGTTGAGATATCCCAAGTTATTCCCTTTTGAAAATGTTGAAAAGATAGTGCCTTGAAGGTTATTCATGCCAAGATTCAAAATTGAGAGAGAGTTGCTAAAGTTCCCTAAACATTGTGGTACAGAACCGCTGAAGCTGTTGTTGGACAAGTCAAGGAGTCGAAGGAACTTAAAGTTGCAAATAGAAGATGAAATTTCACCAGTTAATTTACTGTTGGATGCAAGAGCAAGGGCTTCCAGGTTCTCCTGTTTGAAAATTGAACTTGGGATTGGACCATGCAAGTGGTTGTTTCTCAAATCAAACAGTTTCAATGAAAGTGTACTTATTTGAGAAGGGATAGTTCCTAAAAGATGATTGTCAGATAAACGTAAATTTTCAAGTTGGGTCAAGGTACTTAAAAAATCTGGAATCTGACCTGAAAAATTATTGTTCTCGAGATACAAGGAAGTGAGTTGCACAAGGTTTCTAAGCGATGATGGAATGAGACCGCCTAAATTGTTACCTGCGAGGTCTAAACGAGTGAGCTGTGTGAGATGACCAATCAGAGTTAGATTTGACCTTAGGATATTGCAGTCTCTCAGAACCAGAACTCCCAACAACTTTAGATTAGTGAAGAAGTCATTTCCTAAATCAACTGAAACTCTCGTACGAGAGAGACCCAGTAACTGGAGGTCAGTACTCACATTGGATGAAGGAAAAGAGCCAGTGAGGTGTTCGTTGTATGTCAAATCAAGTTCTTGAAGGTTTGGTAGGAGAAAGATGTTACCTGGGAACTTCCCTTGCAATCCACAACCCCAAAGGGCTAGACCTGTCAAAGATGAGGACAAATTCGCCAAGGAATTTAGTGTGACCAAATCCATATTTACATAACCCAAACGGAGTCCTCTTAGCTTGGTTAGATTTTGAACAATCTTGTCAAACGAATTTGGTTCTACACTCAAATAGTCATTAAAACAGAGATCAATTGAAACCAACTCACTGAGTTGCCCAAATTCATATGGAATTGAACCTGTAAGATTGTTGTACCTAAGATCTAAGTACTGGAGGTGCTTAAATTTTCTCATTGAGGATGGGAGTTTTCCTTGCAAACGACACGAATAGAGTGTGAGTGATGACAAAGAAGAAGACAGATTCATCAAGAAATCGGGTGCAACCATCGACATGTCTACCCAACTTAGACGGAGATCTATAAGCTGGGTTAGATTTTGAACAAGCTTGTCAAAAGAAGTTGGTTCTAGACTTAGATAGTCATTTTCGTTTCCAGAGAGAACAAGTAAAACTAACTCAGTGAGTTGCTCAAAATCATGTGGAATTGGACCGGAAAAACTGTTCCCTCCGAGATTTAAGTACTGGAGGTGCTTAAATTTTCCCATTGAGGATGGGAGTTTTCCTTGCAATCCACAGGAATAGAGTTTGAGTGATGACAAAGAAGAAGACAGATTTATCAAGGAATCGGGTGCAACCATCGACATATCTACCCTACTTAGACGGAGTTCTCTAAGCTGGGTTAGATTTTGAACAAGCTTTTCAAACGAAATTGGTTGTCGACTTAGATGAACATTTTCGTTTGCAGCGAGATCAAGTGAAACCAATTTGGAGAGAAGAGAGAATTCCGATGGAACTTGACCTGCAAAGACTGAGAAACTTAGGTTAAGATGTGTCAAATTGGAAAGGTGGCCAAATTGAGGAGAAATATGGGAGCTCATGAAATCATTGTCGGAGAGGTCGAGCATTCGAAGATGAGGAAGGGAGAAGAGGGTGCTGTTGGAAGGGAGGGTGCCATAAAGCAAGCTGCAAGCAAGGTTAAGCTCAGTGACAACCCCTGTTTTCATTTCACAAGTGACCCCATCCCACAAGCAGCAATCTGTGCCCTCTTTCCACGACTCTGTCTTGGGATGCTGGCAAGACCCTGAAGCAGAGCTGTTGATGGAGAAGGATGCTTTGAATTGGAGCAAAGAAACACTTTGGTCATGAGCACAGGAATGAGATGGAGAGGAGTGATTTGAGGATGAAATTGTTGTCTGAAAATGGCAGAGAAACAAAATGGAAGAGAGAAATTGAGAGAGGGATAACAAATAAAACCCCATGTAAAATATATGTGGAACGTCGAACGAAAGATGATAAATAAGTAATAACGCTCTTTCTCTCTTGCACAAAAAGCTTTTAAGATGTCAATGCTTGTAGAACATACTTCATTTTACTAGCTGTGTTGTTTAGTTTCGACGAGCAAAGTATTTAAACACGGTGCAAAAGAGGCTCTAAATTTTTATTTTTATTTGGTAATTTTATATTATTTTTATATAATAATATAAAAAAAATATTTTTAAAAAATAAAAAGAAATATTAATTTTTTTATATATATATAAAAAAAACAATATGGATCACAATTCCAAACAGCTATTGAATCTCTATCTTCTCTGCATGTATGTGAACGTTACTTTTTATTTATTAATTTGTTGTTTTATAGTATGGTTATTTTTTTTTAGAAATATATCAAATAAATATTTATTTTATTTTTAAAAAAATATTTTTAACATTAACATATCAAAATAATCTAAAAATATTAATTTAAAAAATCAATTTTTTGAAAAACTATTCTAATTAAACGTCAAGTCTTCCGCCACTTGGTGAAGCAATGACAAAGAGGCACTGAATTTCTCTGTGGGCTGCTCAGCCAAAGCTTTCCATGCAATGCATTAATTTAGACGTCAAGTCTTCGCCAGGTGGGTGTATTGAAAATCCAGATTTTCGATTGGACTTGTATGTCTTTTCCCCACCTTTTTTGAAAATCCAGCATGAACAAGGAAATCAATCTTCATTTGGTCTGCTCTTCCCCCCGACCTCCAAGTCTTCGTCAAGTATTAATTGGTGGAAATATTTGGTTGAATTAACGACAATGCAATTATTTCTATGCAAGTAGGTCCCTGTAGTTGACCAAACAAGATTGGTGGAAACACGCCAATATTAATTTCCATAATTTACAATTTTAGGCAATCGACACAGTTTATATAATCCACTAGATAATTGCCCGCGCGTTGCCGCGGGTAGTTTTTTTGTATATAATTTAACATAATTAAATCTACAACGATAAAATTATATGATATAAGTAAATAAAAATTATAGATTAAAAGATAAAATATTTAAAATTTTGAGTTGAGTTTGTCACGTAAGCATAGATTACATCTTTTAGAATATAGGTATTGCGTCATAAACGATCATAAAAGAGCGCGCACTAACATTAGAAAAAAGAGTAAAATATTTGAATAAGAAAAAAAATAGCTGAAATCATTATTGTGCAGATAATAAAATTATTAAAATCAATTAATAGAAAGAGCACAAAAAAAAGAAGGAAAAGGAAGCAATATTAATTTCAAATATTATAACAATAGCAACATCAGAGTTTTAACATTTAAAATTATTATTACCGCTAGAATAAAAACAACAGAAATTATTAAATTATACCGAGGAAAAAAAATGAAAAGCATGAACAAAACAGGAAGCAAGAAAAACCAATTAAAAATTCTTATTATTATTATTCTTATTATGAAAGAATAAATAATCACTATGATTATTATTATTCTTATTATAATTATTATTATTATGTTAGTAATGAAAGAAACAAAAATGAATGAAAAAGTAAAAATATAAAAAATAAAAATATAATGGCTATTACTGGCAAAACAATTTTTATCAAATTATCGGGAGAGGAAAAAAAAAGAGTAAGAATGAAAAATAATTAAATCATGATTATTATTATTATTATTATTATTATTATTATTATTATTATTATTATTATTATTGTGTTAGAAACACTTATATTATTATTATTATTATTATCAAGGGCTTAAATTAACAACTTAAAAGTCAAAGGGTTGAAATGCAAATTACATTTATTCTCAATTGAAATCAGAGGACAAAATTGAAAAAATCGGAACTTGTGTACCGAATTAATTGAGTTATATACAGCCAATCCGGAAATTGAAAGTCGAAGGACCTAAGTGACACTTTGACATTTAATTCATTAAAATCTGACAAAAAACCAAATTAAAAGTGGAGGGACCGAATTGCAAAGTTAACAAATATGGGGGACTCTCCTGCACATTGACGTGCAGGAGAGAGAGAGATTTGGCCGGCGCCTTTAACCAGCCTCCACCGCTTCCACGGACATGTGGTGGTTACACGCACCACCGCGGGAGGAAGATCACGCGGCGACGCATCGTTCTGGCCTCCGGAATACAATTTCCGACCCTCGGAGTAGGGCTCACGCGCCGCCTGAAGAGGGCGTGAGGTGGAAAACCGCCTGGCGCGTGCGCCTCACGCCCTCTCAGACATCGAATATTAAATTCGAAAAATAGGGTCAATTACCGCGCTGCCCCTGTACCCAATTAAGTGTTTTTGTCTTATTAGGGGCTAAAACCGTATTTAGCCATTTCAGAAAATAATAAAAAATTCAGAAGTTGCGACAGACCGGACCGAACCGGGTCGGTCCGGCCGCGCGCAATGATGTCGGTGCCCCTCAGCCGGAAGCCTGATTTTGTCCTATTACCAGGGACAACATCGTCAATACACTGTTCACAACTGAATATTTTTAAAAAAATAAATGGAAAAACCCAAAATAGCCCCGCCTCCAGCCCCTCTTCAGTCGCGCGCTCGAGGGCCATTCTCGCCCGTGCACTGCTCGAGTCCACAGGCACTGTGAGGGGCGCTACAGATAATTGCCCGCACGTTGCCGCGGGTATTTTTTTGTATATAATTTAATACAATTAAATCTACAACGATCAATTTATATGATAGAAACAAATAAAAATTATAGATTAAAAGATAATATGTTTAAAATTTTGATTTGAGTTTGTAACGTACGTATAAATTACATCTTTTCAAATATAAGAATTGCGTTATAAACGACTACAAAAAAGCGCGCACTAACATTAGAAAAAATAACAAAATATTTGAATAAGAAAAAAAACTTATTGAAATCATTATTGTGCAGATAATAAAATTATTAAAATAAATTAATAGAAAACAACAAAAATTATTAAATTATACCGAGGGGAAAAAAGAAAAAGCATGAACAAAACAGCAAGTAAGAAAAACCAATTAAAAATTATCATTATTATTATTTTTATTATGAAAGAATAGATAATCACTATTGTTATAATAATATAATACATAAGCATTATTCTTACAATATGAGTAATAATCACTATTATTATTATTCTTATGATAATTATTATGTTAATAATGAAAGAAACAAAAGTAAATCAAAGATTAAAAATATCTTAGAAACTTTAACAAAAGATAAAAAAATTTACCATGGCTATTATTGGCAATCAAATTATTGGGAGGGAAAAAAAATAACAAAAGAGTAAGAATTAAAAATCATTAAATCATGATTATTATTATTATTATTATGTTAAATACACTTATATATACATTAATAAAGTAGGGATAAAAAACAAATCAAAGTATAAGGGCTGAATTGAAAATGACATATAAAGGGCATAAATTAAAAAAGTCAAAGTCAAAGGGCTGAAATGCAACTTACATTTATTGTCAATTGAAATCAGAGGACACAATTGAAACAATCGGAATTTTTCTACCAAATTGATTGAGTTATAAACAAACATCCCGGAAATTGAAAGTAGGAGGACCAAAGTGCAACTTTGACACTCTGGAGAGAGAGAAACGTCGCCGGCTTCTTGCACCGGACTTAGAGGCGTCCACGGACTTTTTTACGTTACACGCGCCACCGCGGGAGGAAGACCACGCGACGGTGCCTAGTTCTGGCATCCGATAGACATTTTTCGAACACCGTAAGCCGCCGCACGCGCCGCCAGAAGAGGGCGTGAGGCAAAAAAACGTCGGGCGCGTGCGGCGGACGTCTGTTCAAACCAAATTATTTAATTTTAAAAATAGGGACAATTACCGTCCTGTCCCTTGACCGAAAGAAGTGTTTTTGTCTTATTAGGGCTAAAATAGTCTTTAGCCATTTCAGAAAATAATTAAATATTCGAAATATGCGGCGGACCGGACCGGTCCGACCGCGTGCAATGACGCCGATGCCCCTCAGCTGTAAACATTAATTTGTCCTATTACCAGGGACTCTGTCGTCAATACACTGTTCACAAATGAATTTTAAAAAAATCAAATAGAAAACTCGGACTTACCCCCGCCTCCCGAGCCCCTTCTGCCGCGCGCCCGAGGGACAAAACCGGGCGTGCACTGTGCGAATCCACAGTCGCCTGTGTCTGGGGCTACAGTGGAGAGGCCACAACGTTAATTGTTCTTGTAATTTCTCATTAGAGTAACATCACCACATAAATAGTCTTACCGATGGAAATATCTATCAGTGATTTCATGTTATTTTTGTCTGTGATTCTTTTCCCAACAACCCCACGAACGGAAACCTTTCATCGACGATTCCCTTTGAATTATATATACTGACAGAATTATTGATGAAATATTCACAGAAAAGAGGTTTGGAATGCTTAATAATTAATGTTTCATTCATATTATGTTTTTGATATATATATAACTATTTTTTAAAGTTCTACATTTCCGTCGGTCGGTATATGTGGATCGTTGAATCTCTATACACAAACCAATCAATCAAGACTCTGCTTTTCAATATTATCAATTTATTACCGGAAGAAGTATCAACGTCTTGGAGTTATTGTTGGACTTGTATTTCTTTTCCAGCATCAACAAGGAAAGCCCCCCCGACCTCCAAGTCTTCGTCCCTTGGATATATTGCCGAATTGCAAATATTTCTATACAAGTAGGTCCCAATATTGTTGGAAACACGGCAATATTAATTTCCATAGTTGACTATTGTTTCCAATACATTAACTAAAATATAAAATGCATATCGATTTTATTGTGTTAATCCACAGTAAATTGTCTATTAATATATATTATCGTGAACTAAAAACCAGATGTTGAGGTGAACCGAGTTGGTCCAAGGTACGAGATTAAGGTGTGAAACGACGTTGCTTCGATTTCCACTCTCAACAAATTTTCATTTTATTTTGCTTGGAAATATGATTATTTTTAAAATATATATATATTTTTTGTTTAGAAATATATTGAAATGATAATTGTTTTTTTTTAAAAAAATTATCGTTAATATTAGCACATGAAAATGAACTAAAAACATTAAAAAATATAATATTTGGACAGTGTTTGTTTTCTCTCCATATTTATTCATTTATGTTTTAGATTATTTTTTTCGGGGTTTTATTTTTAGTAGGTTCAATTCTGAAATTTTAATTTATGTCGGTGATAATCTTAAGATGAATATTGCTCCTTTTTTCCTCTTTTTTTTTGGTGTTTTCTGTTATTTTATCTGTTTTTCGGATTAGATAATTTTATGATTTTATTATTTGTGTAATAATGATTATTATTTTAGTGATTCTTTATTTGTTGTGTTTTTTGTTAAAATATTTTGTTTTTTATTTTATTTTTCGGGTCGTTTTAATGATTTTAATTGTTTGAGCAATAATTTTGGTAATAATTTTACTGTTATAGTAATGAAAATAACGATAACGTAGGGATGAATTTTCAATTTATGTTTTCGCCTTTTATGGATATAAAATTAACTAATTATTTTTGTTATTTGATTATTGTATATTTTTTCACAATTTATATTTTATTTTTAAATATTATTTAAATTGAATTATAAAATGAATTAATTTTAATACAATGAATTCAATAATTCAAATATAAAAATATAAAAATGTTGTCGCTTTTTTATAAAAGCCTAATCTTGTCAAATCTAATTACCAGTACAATCACGTCTCTCGTTAGCCAGCATTCACCAAGTCTCAAACCTGTATCATGCTCTCCTAGATGCCTTCGCATTGTGTATAGTGTACACAACATCACCAGAAACAACACTTGAATAATTGAAGACATCAGATCAATATTGTCTGGGCCTGGTTACTCTGCCAAGGATGGTTCTCTAGCTGGTTCTTTGAATAATTGAAGACACCACATCAATACTTGCATAGATTGTCACCGCATCTTCCTCTCTGGTCCTTGGACCTTTCCCCAACTCTCCACCTCTAACAGACAACCTTGCATCAACTTCCCTTACAAGATGATGTCCTTGGGCTCTAAGACGTTTCAATT